>JAMKCH010027733.1:0-18239 GCA_023653785.1 Ophioderma brevispina
AGAATCCAACTGAAAATTTCTAAATGAGCGTTTCTCATGATATTTATGGAACTATAACAAAAAACATACCAGCGCGGTCGCAGTTAGTGAATGATAGGCCTAAAATGACTTTGACTGATATATGGACCTCATAAACCATTAGGTTTGCATGTAACAATCCATAAACCATGTTGGTTGCAATTGAACTCAATTTCAAATGAGGGCAATTTACATTTCATCCTATCTGACAACTTGAACTCACATGACTTTGACTTGGGTATGTGACCTTTGAACCTCATCAACAATTGAGGGACCCAGGTGCAACTTTGATCAAGTTTGGTCCCAATTGAAATTCAACTTTCAAATGAGGTCAATTTTACATCAGCCAATATTACAACTGACATCACCAGACCTTTGACCTGGTATATGACTTTGACCTCAATCAAACAAATGAGGGATTCCCATGTTGCACCTAGACTCAAGTTTGGTTACATCCATCAAAGTGGTGGATATTACAGGCAAATGTTAACCCTTTTTCACAAAAGACACAACAACAACAGAACAACAGACATCAACAACAACAACAGACAACAGGGGACAAAGTGATCCCGATGTGTCTTCCTGATAAAGGCAGGCGACACAAAAAAAATGAAGGTGCTATAATCACACAGTTACTTGTAATGGCTAATGAATACTTACACTGGTCTGATTATTGCTGAGTACAGGAGTTGTTTGTAATTTAGTTAGGTCCTCTGTGACCAGTATAGTGGAATGGAGCCTCTTGTCTGCATGCAACCAGGGTAAAAAGGCATAAGTATTTACTGTGCACTATCAATATAATGGGCAGTTGAAGGGCAACATCTGTGCAAGTTCAAGATTTGATTTGATTTATTCACAACAGTCTTGGAGACCCCAAGAAAGCCTCTACAGGAAACGTATTCCATTGGGTTCCTGCACCGAGAGAGAATGGACAAGCCAGAAATTCCTTATTAGGCAAACACATAAAGTTCGAGCTTTACCACATTCACAGGCCAAGTTACTAGAACAATTACCAAAGCAAAAATGGGCAAAAATTTCAAACTTTTGGAAAATTGGGGTGATATTCAAAATCAATGGGTATTATTGATTTCATTTCATGTGGGGCAGTTTTAAACTAATAAAGTGGCAAAGAATTTGGTATTGTGCCCACCACCCTATGAATCGGAGCTCAACGGAATAAACTGCATGGAAGATGTGGTGTGGAAGAAACTTAATTAAATTACCCTACAAGTTATATAACATTGCAACTATTTATAACAATCAGGTAACCATATTTTAATCGTTGTTTTAAAACAAACTAATGCAATATAATTTACCTGCACAAAAGATGCTCTTCTCCATTGTATTGCACAATTTGTCTGTCTCTACAAAGTAGCTACGTGTCCCTCACTGTCTAGCCCACGCATGTAATATCGGCAGCCGGCACGGAAACAGCTCCGCATTGATATAAGATGTAGTCGAAGCGCTGGGAGTTATTACCTATGTTTATAGCAACAACTGTTGATCAAGTTAAGGAAAACACTGGCGATTTGTTCAGGACAGACAATACACCTAGACCAGTGGTACGGTTACAGTGGTTAAAGGAATCATCCAACAAAGAAACTGCAAAGAAAATGCAGGTGCCTGCAAGGAAGGTCATCTGCAATAGCTGCCACTTGTACAGTTGGCACATAATACAAATCAATTAGGCAAGCTAGGCCAGAGCCTCGATATGTCATTCTGGATTTAATACAATCTGATGGTCCTACCCACTTACGCAACTGCCCAGTACAAATGGACACACAATAGCTATACATATTTGGGTGGGGCCAACAAATTAACTCATACGTTTCAGTCTGAAAAGAACACCTTGATGGCATATTATCGAGTGAACTCATAAAATGCCAGATATGGAAAAAGCACCCCCCCCCCACAAATAATTCTTGCAAATATAAGACAAATTTCTGAAATCATAAAACCAGCAGGAACCAATTCAACAAGGCGGTTACCAAGCTAAATGCAGACCCCCGTGTGGACCTGGATAAAATCCAAAACTATTGTTTATCTATCTATAGGATTAGCATGCTTACTTGACGTAGATTGATAACTAATTGCCATCTTCTGAAGGAAAGAGCCATCTCTCAGATATGAATACCTAATCATAAATCATAAATCCCAACCTCAAAACGGAACCCGCCCTGCAAACAGTCGGGCCACCCCACACTATTCTCGCCCCTTTAAATTACCACAACACCCAAGAGAAGAAGAAAAATCCTCTAGAGGGATGGAGCGGCGAGGGCATATACGTCAATGGTAAGCATGCTAACTTATAGATAGATTAAACCAAATGTTTTGGATTATCTACTCGCGGATAAAACTGCTACCTGAGCGTAGATGATAATAATTGCCATCACTACGCTCAGTACAGACTAGCACCGATTATAAAGGCGGGGGTGAGAGAATCTCGTACCGTGACGTAAATAGTGCTAAGGTTTGAGGTATTTCCCGAACACGGGAAAAACAGACTACGAAGGCGTCTAGCTAGGCCTACAAACCCCAAAAAGGCCTAGCAAAAAGACAACCTAAGCAACTTACCTCGCCATAGGCCTGGCGGCCTAGGCTAATTTGAACTACAAAATAAACCACTCACCGTATTGGCTATCGTTTAGCAGCACCACGCAGGACAGCCGAGAGAAAGATGTTCATCCGAGACCAGGTCCTTACAGTAGGCGTGGATGAAAGTAGTAGGGGTTCGCCACGACGCCGCTCTCATTACATCGTTTAAGCGAAGTCCTCTTTGAACGCCAGGAGGCCGAATTGACCTAGTAGAAGGGCTGCGTGGATACCCCGGGTAGCAGGGCCCCCGACCTTTCAATAACTTCCACCAACCAACCAGCCAGCGTGCTTGGCCGTGCCTATAAGGCTTTTGGTGGTTACAAAAAGTGTTGCGTGCGGCCACGAACAGGTCATTGTACGCTCAAGATACCAACGTTAAGGCACGAAACTGGGAACCCTCTGTCCTTGAGGACGAAGATCTCGTGATATAGTCTAACCTCAAAGGTTCGGCGCGAAAATTAAACCTTTCATTTTTGCCAGAAAACCCACTCTAAAATAAAGGTTACCCCATTGCCGCGAAAACACCGCATGATCGCCTATCGCAAGCGCATGCAACTCCGAGCATATTCGCCCAGAAGCTAAGGAAACGAGAAGGCAGTTTAAGGGTAGATCCCTGAGCGACGCCGAGAAAGCGGCTCAAGGGAGCACCTTAGGTAGTAAAGAAAACCCTGGGGGGTTCCCAAAGCTCCAAGGAGCGACCATAGGCCTGGAATGAGTGGTTAGTATTGGCCATACGTCCATACCGGGGTATCACTGAGAGACGACCATCGGAAAAACCTCGGTGAATAGCTCTTATCGCGGATTTATATCCGCGAACCGTATCCGCCTGTAAATTATGGTCGAATCTACTCAAGAACTCCGCAACCTTATTTACAGGGGCACGAGTGGGAGACAAATCTATTTTTGCCCCACTCGAAATACGGTATGAGACGGTGAGAGTAAGTTTGAGTGGCGATTGTCGTCGAACCCTGGCGACCAACCTGCCGATCTCTAGAAAATCCCTCCTCTTGGAGTTGATTTCGATAGGCCATGACAGTCAATGCATTGGTTACGTTGTGGAATTCTGGCGAGGTGCCCGGGATTCTGAGAAGACGGGACACCTGCGGTAGACAGCAGGGTTGACCGACCAAGAGCTCCAGAAGGGTGGAAACCAGAAACTGTCTGGGCCAAGGCGGAGCTATCAACAGAACCGTGCATTCGGACGGCGATATTTGTCCAGCACTTTGGGGATCAGAGGATGGGGGGAAGGCGTATGCCGGTATCCACTTCCAATCCATCGACAACGCATCCACGTGGAGAGACCCTAGTCTCTCCCGGGGAGCAGAACACCGGAGGTGGTGATTGAGTGCCGACGCAAACAGATCAATACTGGGCTCGAACATTCGCACAAAGATTGTCTGAGCCACCTGAGAGACAGCGCCACTCCGACAGAGTTAGAGGGTAGCGTCTGGAAAGATTGTCTGCCAAGACATTGGTCACGCACGCCGAATTGGACGGATACCAATGAGATCCGGCGCTTCATGCACCAGAATAGAAGCGGCGAGTGTATAGACAAAGCGTGGGGGAGCGAGTCCCCCCCGTCTGTTCAGATACGACACTACTGTCGAATTGTCGGACTGAAACAACTAAACACGTGCTTGTCCCGAACCAGATGGTTGGAACTGATGGAGAGAACGGTGAACCGCCATAGTTCCAGGAACATTGATATGGTTCTGAGCTTCCTGAGGGGACCACAGACCGTGCGCTCTGAATCGGTCTAAGTGCCCCCCCACCCCGTTCAAGGATGCGTCCGTAGTCACTGTAACCTGAACAGACGGGGGAGGAAAACGTAGAGCCTACCGCACGTTCGACGATTGCCCATCACTCTAGTTCTGGGCGAATCAAGTCGGACAGCGGAATCTCCTCCAAACCGTGCAAACTCAGTCGAAAATGACTGAGGAAATGGAGTTGAATCGCTCTCGTGTAACGAACAGTAAGAAATAGATCTACCAGGTGGCCATGAGCCCCAGTACGTTCAGCCAAGCCAAGGCTGGGGCCTGGTGCGAATCTAAAAGAATCGGACACATGCGACAAAGTTGCTGATTGCGCTCCGGCGCGGGGGTCACTAACCCTCGAGGCCAGTCCAGTCGAGCCCCCAGATAAAGAGGCGACTGGGAAGGGAACAGATTGGATTTCGTCAATTCACAATGAATCCAAGTTCAATGACGGCCTGAGCAACCAGGCGCGTGTGATGGTAGCGCCATCTCCGCGATCGGCCACTATAAGCCATCGTCCAGGTAGATGAAAAAGACGTATCCCCCGTGGGATTCCGGCGGGAGCGCTCCCACCGCCTTCACCACTCGCGTGAAGACGCGTGGTGCGGTCGAAAAGACCGAAGGGTAAAACCAGCGGAACCTGTACGTTGTCTGAATTTGAAAACTGCAGGAATCCGCTGAAAATCATGATGAACGGGACGTGTAGGTATGGTCTTTCAGATCCAATACGTAAGCCCCACTTGTCCTTGATTGGGGATTTGAGCACGGTGGTCAAGGTCTCCATCCTGAATCTCCTTGGGCCTGATAAACCTGTTGAGAGGTGAGATCAGGATGGGTCGCCAATCCCCGGTCTTTTTGGAGCACGAAAGAAGCCGAGACCAAAAACCGTTCGTGGTGTTCACACTGATTGAGATAATGGCACCCTGACCGCAGAGATCTGACGTCCTCCAGTAAATCTCGTCTCTGAGCTAAATCCACCGGCAACCTGGTAACACGATGTACGAATAGCCGGAGGAGGGGAAGTAAACTCTAGGCAGTAACCACGACGAACCACGTCGCATACCCACAGTCCGTGATGGAATCCACCCCTTTGTCTGCGAAAGTATGGATTCGGCCGCCCACTGGAGGGACTTTGCCCGTGGGGCGGAAGCAGCGGGGTGAAGCTGAAAACCGTCGACCTCCAGACCCTCAAAACCTCTTCTGCTGATTCCCACGCCCCTCTTTTTTTTTGGCTTTGGTATTAGCAGCAGGGGTGAAAGACGGCCTTCGAGCCAGAAGATTGTGCTGTTTCGGACCTCCACCTGTTCCCTGTCTCTCTTTTCTTGGATTGCAGTAGAAGAAGAAGGGCCACTCCCCTAGAAGAGGGGGCAGGAGAGATGTCTTGACTGACGACGGCGGCGCAGGTGCTGCCACATTAGTGGTCTTACGGCGTTGTAGCAGAATCACCCTTCAGAGGAGCCATCGACTGGCGCAGTTCCGATTCCATTTCGGACCTTGCGAGCCAGACGTCGGACTGTCATACAAGGGTCTCCCCGAATAGTGTAGACTGATTCAGGGGCACCTCAAGTAATTCGTTGCCAAATCAGCTCCATAGGCCGTCAAATGCACGCATGCATTCTCGCGCAGTAAAGAAAAAACGGACGAGAGCCAAACGAATCGGGACTCATGAACCTGGCAATTGGCCATCTCAGAAACCCAGTTGAGAAGTGCCACTGCTCATAGGAGAGACTAGAATCTCCCTCGCCACTCGCACTGCCTGGGAGCAATGTAAACAAGTGGTAGAGCAAGGTCACCTGGAATGCCCCAGACGAAGCTGCGCCCGGTAATGTTCGTCAAGCGACCTAAGTTCCTCCAGAAAGAGGGAGTAATCTGGAGGCGACGAACGAGAACACGACGGAAGGTGCTTGCTAATATCTTCATCCAGTAAGGGACTTGAGGAAGTGTCTCATAATCGTCCTCAGGAACCCGAAAGGCGTGGAAAAATGACCCACAGGTCGAAAAGTCCACCTGGTGGAAGATAGCAAATCGTCAACAGATGAATGCACGTCATTGGGTACTGCCGCAAACGACGGCCCCCGTGAGGGAGCGTCCGCCATAACCCCCAGTGGTAACTGGGATCCAGAATCCTCGAGTTCTCCTCCACAGAGGAGACCACGGAGTACCGCCGCAGTTCTCAAGTAAGGCTCAACCCGAAGGAAGGAGGGAAAGGAATGTGTGCAGATTAGCTCTTATCAGAAGCGACTCCAAAGGCACCCGGGGGGTACCTGAGTTGCTTTCTTCCTCCTTCGATGAAGGGAAGGTCTCAGAACTTCTCGACTCTGAAGGAGAAGAATCTGAGTCCTCGTCAGGCCCTGCAAGAGAGGATGTACCACTACGAGAACCAATCCCATGGCGGCTTTCGACGCTAGTACTCCGACCTCGAACCGGGCCTCCCGCCTCAAACCCCATCTCTGAGATGGGTGGGAGGGGGAGGGCCCCAGCCGGATAGCCTTGAGGCGGGATTAACCCTGGGGGCCACCAAGCTGACACGGCATACCCTGAGGTGACAAGCCCTTGAGGCCAACCCACACATACCATGGAACCAGGGTGGATACTGAGCATTACTGTGGTCCAGCCAAACGTCCAAATAATTGGACGAAGGCAATGATGGACGAACAGCCTCCATTGGCATTCAGTCCACACCCCCCTCCCCCTGCGAGAACATCAGCACGACCTTGTACTGGAATCTCAGTCTGGGAGGTGACCACAACTCCTGTCTCAGGGGATTGACCTACCCCATCGACCTTGGGGATTATGGGACGGTCCATGTATCACCGGTGCCCTTCAACAAAAGGTCATAGCCGGCCTTGTAAAAATACTACCGGATGGCAGTGACAATACCACCTGCCTGAGGTATACCGAGGGCATCGGAACGAGGTCGTTGACCTAGAGCAAAACAGGATGAAAAGATCAATCGGGCGTTGTCCAAAGAGTGCCAACCAGCCATAGTTGTGCGTGAAGCATGACTAAGCGCCGGCACAATGGACTGAGGACTCAAGGTTGAAGTCTGACCTCGACTCAATTGGTCTCTAAGCACACTTGGAAGTGGCAGGAACCGAAACAATGGTGGGTGATTGAAGTCATTCAGATAGTCCGTCGTATGACCCACCCCGGGTGCTCGCAACAGAGAACTAAGCCAGTTGCCAATGACGTCGAGGTCATCGAAGCAACGGCTGTCGCTGATCCTAAAAGGGGACCTTGAACAGTCTTAGGCATCAAGGTCGACCCTGGGATCGCGGCCTCCTTCAAGAGAGGACGACTTGGACAATACCGAGGTAGTGTCCTTGGGCTTCTCATGGGATTAGCAGCAGACCAGGTGCTGAAATCAGCTCTAAAGAAACCGCCGGGGGAACCACTCTCACGCCCTGAGGAGGAGCAGAAACCAAGGTCGTCGTCGGACCGCCGAAACGGGGAGACTACCATGGCGTGTGGGACTTCGACTCCTGCCGCCGCAGGAGGATAACCCACACTACGAGGGACTTCGACCGCGTGGACCGGGGGGATAACCCTCTAGCCTCCCCACACCCGTAGGAGTGGGGCGGACCTGGGCAAGACGGCGCAGGAGGGAATCCTGCACCCAGGTGCCCAAAATCACGCACCAGGGGTAGAGACCCCGGGGTAGCGGGTTGGGAGCGTGAGAAGTATCTGAACGAACGTCATATCATCACCCCCAGATACCACAGAGCTCACCCGGCTCCTGGGTACCCGAGGAAGAGACGACAGTCGGATGATCAGAACGGACTTGAACCGATCGATAGAGAGTCAGCCTCAAGGCTACTACCACCCTGCTTACTTTTCTTTTACCTCTCACCTTTACCTTTTTTCGGCTTCTTCGGGCGAAGGACCAACGCCGCAGCAAGAGCTTGTTCCAGGCGATCCCAGTGAACAGGCACGAAAGCCTATACACAGGGGGGACACGGGGGATGCGCGAGAACAAGGGCGACATATAAGGCCAAGGGGTGGGGGTCATCAAAATCAATTTGCGCGGCATTGGAACAAACACCCATGATGACAAGAAAAAGGGAAAAAATAACCGTGCAAAAAGTCTACTCGCAAGCAAAAAAGGCCCGGCTAAGCACGCACGCGTTAGTTGGGGAAGATATACCGCGAACTAAAAGTGCCGTGAGGAAGGGAAAACAGAGAAGTTCATAAACTACGGCAATTAGCAACGGTAAAACAAGTCACCCAGATATACTGACGACCTGAATGATAACGCGTGGAAGATACGTGTAATTGACATAGGGAACAACGTACTTGTTAAACATTTCAAGATACCATAAACAAGTAACGTAATATAGAAATAGGTTTTACATAACATACCATGCTAAGGTTCGAAAAAGGGTAACAAATTCCGCACCAAAACCAAACGCCGAGTTGGACAAAGAGGCACCAAAAATCGCCAGAAAAAAGTCCACTCGGGCGCTAAAATTGACCGAACGTAGTCCAGAACGGGTCCCTATCAAATTAGCGAACCTATGCGGGCTAGAGAGCTAACAATTTCACCTGCCAAAACCCCTATCAAATAGAGCTAACTAGAACCGATACCGGTCTCTTGGCTGTCGAAATTAAGGTGGCGAGTATAGTGCGGGTTTGGCAGACTGCTTTGCAGGGTCGGGTTGCCGGTTGAGGTTGGTGATTGAAGTTATGATTTATGAATGAGGTATTCATATCTGAGAGCTGGCTATTTCCTAAGAAAGAGCAAATAGTTATCATCTACGCTCAAGGTAAGCAGTAATCCGCGAAGATACTAAAAATAGCTAGCTATGCATTTCAACCATTAAGCATGCCAATCGTTGGTAAAAAACATAGTGTTGCGTTTGGAGCTCAGTGGCAAAAATCATTAGACGCTTGAAAAGGTACTGTTATGTGCACACAAAAAAGGATACATCCACACATAAGAGGTAACATGAATTGGAAGCTGCCAGAAAATAAAAAGACCCAAAGGCTGGTATCTGAAAGGGCTCTTTTTTGCGATAACTTTAGACCTGGGTTTAAAACCAGGGGTGAGGTCTACAAGAGGGGACTTTTTCTTACAAAATACTCATAAAAGTGTGCTGAAGGGTGAGAAAATTCCGTATGGATGGGCTGTTCAGCCCATCCATAAGGAATTTCTCACCGTACATCTTAACTTTCACAGTATTTTGAAAGGGAAAAAATGGGGTCCCTCTTGTAGGACTAACCCTGGTTTAACCCAGGAATAAAGTTAGTCTCCCTTTCAGAATACCGCCATAATGTGTAAAGATCAAAATTAACTAGTTATTTCAAACAATTTTTAAAAACAAAAAAACACGCGTTTTTAACCTAATTTTGTAAAATTTACAATGTACGCTGATCATGTACTTTCTCAGACCGTCAAGAGGACACAACCTGCAGCAAAAAACTCGTATCCATCCACCCAAGCGATAAATAAAATACACACATTTGTGCAGGTTAAAGGTTTGGCCGCTATATACAATTAGTTTATATATTGTAATTTTGTCGTAGTAATGTACAGTTCTAGTCCGCCATATAAACATACTACTGTGAGCATATAAACATACTAATGTATTCAATTTTTGACACGAAAAATATAGTATTAGAATTGTTTTAAAACTCATACAAATGTTAAAATAAAAACTGACTGCACAAAACAGGACACAAAATAGGTCGCCCATTTTATAAGTCTGATCTGCCCTTCAAAATAAATGCCAATGGTTATACTATGAAAATTAACTAAAGATGACAGCATCGTAAAAAAGGGGCCCCTAGTCCCTATCCCCTCTACAAGAACCACAGCCTAGCATGGCCTAAAAACGTACGTTTTACCCCCCTAAAATTGTGAAAAGCATCCATATTTAACCTAAATTACACTTTCAATAGGATTTGTATTTAACTAATCTTGTTTCAATGCCAACCCGTTAAGTAAATTATTTAATTTTCAAAATTGTCTTCTCCTCTTGGCATGGAGGTATCAATAAGTCAGTTACATGTAGCCAAGAGACCTCGGGTTGTTGGCCCAATTCTCGCAGTAAATGGCGATTCCATACAAACCTTTCATCTGCCGCAGATAAAAGAAGAAAATCTGGTTAATGATAAGGTGCATCAAGCAGACATATTGCCTTTTCAAAGCAAAGTTTTCCATTATAGATTTGATTAGTGGAGCCTTTCCCAATTGGTTTATAATCTGATGGGTTGAAGGGGGCCATGTGAGTGTTTTAGATGTAACAGAGAGCTAATATTTAGGAGTATTAGTAGTAGAATAAGAGGAAGAATAAGATGAGAATAAAGAGGAAGAGGAGAAAAGATAAGAGGCATAAAAGGAGGAAGAATAGGAACTAAGAGGAATGCAGTAGGAAGAGGAATGAATGGAAATAAGAATAAGAATAAGAGCAATAAGAGGAATAAGGAGGAAGAATTAGAAATCCGGAGGAATAAGGAGGAAGAATAATTTGAGGAAGAATAAGAGGGTAAGCGGAAAAATGGAAGAAGATAACGACAACAAGAGGAGGAGGACGATGATGGGGCATAAGAGGAGGAAGAGGAATAAGAGGACGAGGAGAAGTTCTGCTTGAACGTCTGATTAATAACTTTTTAAAAAACGAATGCTCATGAATTAATACATAATAATAATACACATTGATTATTAAAGCGCATTACACAATTACGTTCTCAAGTACGCTGCAGAAACCCACACAGTTCGAGTAGGAATAAGAGGAAGAATAAGATGTGAGAATAAAGAGATACTATAAACTATTCCTCTATTCCTCTTCCTACTCTTATTTCCGCTGCCTCTTATTCTTCCTCAATTATTTCCTCCTTATTCCTCTTAGCACTCTTTAGGTCATAAGGCCATCAGTTAGGTGTGGGTTACACATAAGGCCGCAGAAAAAAAAAGTATCAGATCTTGTCGCCTCCCTCCTCATTTTGGGGATAGGCCATTTTTTTTTATTGCCATGTTCTTAGCTTGAACATGTTTCAATCTGACAAATTGGAGGATGATAGGTATAATTGTGTGATTCATTCAATCTCAGTCACTTCGTGGATTTTAAAGACCTCTAGTGGTCTATTCCTTGTTAAAATTATTAAAATAAAAAAAGGCAGCACCATTTTTTTGAGGCGGTGAAGTCGCGGTATGTGATATTCAATGTTAGGTGAAACACAGCCATATTTTAGCGTCAATTTAGTAAAAACAATATTATAAAAAAACATAGGCGGTTCTCGAACCACAAGCTCGCCTGCTTTGCGCTACTTGTAAGACAAAAGCAGCAACACAGAACGTGAACTGTGCGAGTCCAGGGTGTCCCCAAAAAAGTGGGCAAGCAGATAAACTCCCATTCTTAATAGTTTAATTCCCACTATTTCATTTGACACCACCTAGGGGTCAAAACATTTGCATTGTGGAGATCTTGGAAGTTGAAATCCCCCCCACGAGCATAACTCAGATGTTTAGGAGTCGCACCCCTGGTTTTGCATTATGGATTATTTACTTCCTGTCTTTATTTGAAACACCCCAGGGGTCAAAACATTTTCCATTGTGGAGGATATACTAATCATGAGAAGTCCTCAATAAGAGCATAACTAACAGTTTAGGAGTAGCACCCCGGGGTTTCATTTTGATAGTATTTTCTATACCTCACTCTTTCAATTGACACCACCCTAGGGGTCAACAAACATTTTCTGTGTGGAGATATTAATCTTGAAAAGTTCCACCCACCATGAGCACAAGTAAGAGACGTTTAGGGTTAGCACCCCGAGTTTGCATTTATTTAGTATTCTAACTTCTCAATGCTTTCAGAGTTGATACCACCCATCGAGGGTCCAAAAAACATTTCAGTTTTTGGGACCCTCTTCCCCCTGATATTAATCTTGAAAAGGTCCACCAAACATAATCATACCAAGAGATGGTTAGGCGTAAGCACCACCCGGGTTTGTATTGTATTGTATTCTGTATTCCTGCTCTTTCATTTGCACCACCCAGGGGTCACAACATTTTCCATTTTGTAGAGATATTAATCATGAAGCGTCATGCACAATCCCTTAAAAAATTCACTAAATTTAGTAAAAATATAAATTTATTCAATTTGGCAAAACTATTTTGAAAAAATCATGTGACCACATTTTAATTTGAGTCACATACGGGGTCCAGAAAGCGAGGGCGAAATGCCAATTTTGAGTATATTTTCACTTTTTCCAAGAATGTAAAACAGGTGGCAACCCAAAAGGACTGGACCAGAAACAGAAAAATCAGTTCCATGAAAACCATGGGAACTGATCTCGCATATATTGAGTTACATACTTCTTTGTTGTGGTGTACCTCCCCTTTGAGTTAAGTCTTCTGTTTTGTACACCTGTGTTTGGTTTGTACAACACCAAATCAGACACAGCCATATAATGCCAAATAAACACATACTAACTACTTTATTGTAAGGTAAAACAAACTCCTGACTCAAATCTTTTTGAAGGTGTAGTATTGCACACTGACCATTGAAAACCGGAGAAAATTTGGTTGAAATGGACCAAGCATTTAGCATAGTTGCCAATTTAAAAAATCAAAAGAATTGCCCCTTTAAAGTGACAGACATGCATTTTGACCACAATTATGATTCACCAAAAAGATGTTACCATATAGTATCTCATGTAGCGAAGGAAGTTTTGGCATATCCAAATGTACCATTAACGATACAGCAATTACGGATTTAATTAGATCAATGGCATCAAACAATGCCCTAATTGACCAACGTGCACTTTGACCCACAATGTGAATAATACAAAAGATGTTACGGCATAGAAGTCTCATGTAGCGAAGGAATTTTGCCTATCCAATGTAACAATGTCAGTGATACAGCAATTAGGAATTTAATTAGACAATTGTTCAAAAGAATTTTTTTGTTTTTTTAATTATGCACTTTTTCCCAATTATGATTCACCCAAAGATGCATGGCATAGTATTCTTCTGCAGTGAAGGAATTTTGGCCATCCGAGTGTACGGTTTCAGAGATACAGTAATTACGCATATTTAATTAGCTCATTTGCATACCTAAGCCGCATGTATCACACACGTTCAAATTGCAAAAAAAGATGCGCACATTATAGGCTTTCTCATGCCGTGAAGGAATTTTCGTATCCAATGTACCGTTCAATTATAGCAATACGCTGTTTTTGCAATTAATTAGCTCATTTGCATAGCTTCATTGCCCGAAATACGCCCGAAATCTAATCAGTTCGAGAAACTCTCAGCCCGCTTCCATCCACTAAGTTACATCATCAAACGCCTTACGGAACTCCAGAAACTTGTACACAAGCCTGCGGGAAAATTTTCGTTAAATATGCAAATTAGATAATTTTACTTGCATATTTTACGCCCAAAATCTAATAGGTCGAGAAACTCGTGGACCCGCTTCTTTCCACCAAGTTACATCATTCTAGCCCTTCGGAATCCAGATAATCGTACAAAAGCCCGGGAACACGGACTTCAGGCAGACAGACAGCATGACAGGCAGACAGACAGAATGAAAGACAGACAGACAGACGGAAGACAGGACAGACGGACAGACAGACAGACGACAGACGAAGGACAGACAGACAGAAAAGTGATACTAAGTCTCTGCAGAACAAAGTTCAGGCAGACAAAATAAAAGCCAAACTCACTCTTCACTTTTATATGCCACTGCTACGGGAAACTAAAAATTAATTTTAAGGGGCTAGTCGAGCATCGTCATGTGACACACTTTTCAGCATACACTAGGACACCAGTAGGACAAGATAGAAGTTTATTTTGTATGAAAAGAAGGTGCTCACCGAATTGGGACACTCGACAACTCTCTGTGGCATACATACAATACGTCATACTGATTAGTTAAGTTGTAGAACCAAAGATGGGAACCATAAAAGCCTGTATAACCTACTAACCTACTAACCTATAAGCCTTTTCATCAAAACTTTTCTGAATCCATTGATAGAGCAAGCCTTTCCAAATCTGTAGAGTATTTTTGTGGTTTTGAATGGTCATCATATCATATAAAGATGTGAATTAAGCTGGCACAACACCACCATTGACACCAATTTGTTAATATGAACATAGCCACCAGTACACAACACTCAAGAACTGTAGAAAGTGCTCCATTGTGGGTTAGAGAGGACCATGACAAAGAAAAACAAAATAGTGTCACAAGTGCCCTGGAAGAGGCGGCAAGGTTTCTACCTATAGGGCTGTAGGCCTAGCCAGGGCTAGGCCTGCTATGATTTTGAAGTTTAATAGGTTTGTAATTTATTGAACTTCATATGACAATGTTTATCCTAACTCCCTAAACGTTGAATTTTTTCAACTTTCCAAAAGGTCACGGGGGGAAGCGGACTCCTGCCTTGTTTTTAGGGGAAATTGCACCTAGATCTAAAAAGAAAAAAATAAGTGCTACCTCCTTTTGACGGTGATAGTCAGATTGGTAGTCATTTCTGAAAAGGATGAAGGTAGGGAATGTGGGGAGTTGTTGCAAGGGAGAAGATATTCTGAAGATGAAAGGATGATGTATAAGAGCGTGTGAGACAGTGATGCGTATGGGAGTGAGATATATTGTCTGAGAGAAAATGAGATGGGGAGTCTGAGCGAGGACAGATAGAGTATATGATGAGGCGATGTGTGGTGTGACGTTGATGGATAGAATAGGCATGACAACACTACGACTTGATGCAGATGATTTAGGGTTCGTGAGAAGTGCAGATGGACCAAGTTGGACGATACACCAAAGGGGGGAATTAGTGTGCATTCGTATGGGCACGTGCTGAGGAAGGATGACAGGCAGTTTTAAGGGTGGCTTGTGAATGTGAGGGGGGTTTGAGGAGGAGGAAGTCCAAAGAAGACTTGGAAGATGCAAGTGGAGGAGGAGAGTAGGAGGGTTGGTTTGAGGATGGAGGATGCTTGAAGCGGTGAAGTGGAAGGCGGGAGGGAGGGCAGTTGCTGCGATTGAGGTGAATATGGCCACCCTTCATTCACGGGAAACAAAAAACCGGATTTAAAAACTTTGGATTTACTACTTACTAAATGCTAGGGATATAAATCAATTCAAACAAATAAAACACAGTACTGAAGTCTGCTGATCCGACCCTTTTCGTAGAGAGGCATCATGTTTGATGCTGGGCGGGTATTGGTTATAGTCTCTGTAGCGTATGCGTCAGGTCGTAATTGGTGGAAAAGTAATAGTCATTGGCCTCGTGGCCTAGTGTACCATGCGACTCATAAACCTGTTGTCCTGTTGCTGCAAGAAACAAAAATGAGTTAAAAGATTTATCGACACAAGAGAGAGGTGCAGAAATAAGCCAGAAAATAAAATAAACAGGAAGAGCGTTTTAACCCATGGGCACTACCTGTCATCTATTGGCATCTAAAGCACTATTTTGATTGGTTACTTGGCAGGTAATATCATGTACTGAGCAATCAGAGATACTGTAACAATGCTTGGTAAAGTTTACACAAAGAATAGAGCAATGCTTCTGATGGTTACTCAGAGGGCTATCTCACATATTCTGTAATAAGCCTATCACACAAACTGTATCCATAGGGGTTAAACCACAGGAATGATGATCCCATAGTGGTCAATCCATTACCAATGCAGCCCAATTGTGTAGTGGCTTTATCTTAATTTGGTCTTGCAGTTTTCTCTGGGTTCTCTGGTTTCCTGCTCTATCTGATATCAAACCTCTTCCCTCAACATCTACTCTGGGTCATTTGATTATGACTGTGTACTATACTTTGTTCATCACAAATAGGCAAAGGAATATTACTTCTTTGTTTATCCTCCCGAGAAAATAATCCATTAACACATTTGGTAGTTACAAAAATTACAGTGCGTCGACAATTTAGGCCAAACCCATTTAATAGACGTCTGACATATAACATGACAGCTGGTACTATTACGGTAGTTTTTTGTGTAAAAGTATGGTTTTGTTACTAGGTCTTAGTCTATCATTTCAGAGATAATTGAAGGATTTTATATTTTAAAAATAAGCTATGTCGCTTTAGGCCATGGTCAAATTTCCAGTATTTGTGAAAATATTGACAAAAGGGGTCCAATGAATGCCTAAACTACCATGCAGAGCGTGGTTACTCTGGGTGCTATGTGATCTAGTGTGGCATTCAGAACGTGAAGAGGATTCAACCACTAATGGAACAGATTATTGTGTCAGCCTGAATGAATATTCTTGGGAGACATAAAACCTGTCACTCATTCTACCTGCCCTGTCTCAGCAATGCATGTGCATGGATTTGACCAGATTCTTAATGGCATGAACCATGTAGCGTGTTGTGCCATTATTCGTGGTCAAACTGAGCACACAGGTATTGATGTGAAGCCAATGCACTTGGAGATCAATATAAAAATTTGCCATTAAACCTCGGTGATTCTCCAAGGGAGTCTAACTTTAGAGCCAGGTTTAATCCTACATGAGTGGACCTTTTTACTTTCGAATACTAAGAAAGTTTTAAAATCAAGGGAGAGAAAATTGCTCATTGAGGGCCACTCCAACCCATCCATGAGAAATTTCTCAACTGTTATGGCAACACCTTCAGTGTTTGAAGAAAAAGGTCCACTCATGTAGGATAACCCTGGTTTAACCAAGGTCTACATTTGACTCTTATTGAGAATACCAGGCCTCTATATATTGAATTCTGGATCAACAGACCGTTCCTCATTTAGGTGGAGCAGCCTCGCTTGTAGGGCATATGTCGTAGGACGGCTTAGCTTCCATATCGTCTTCACCATCTATCCCAAACCTTATTTTTCTTTTGTTTGACAACAAGATATGGACCTGGAGGAAAAGAGAAATTTAGTGGGCAATATACTCACAGCTGTTTGACCCCATGCCATTCATCTCTTTTATTTTTAGAGCAAACTTTAAGCAGTGGGACACAATTTGGAAAATGATGTAAGTATGGACATGCAAAGAGCTATTTACCTCTGCAAAAATCAAGCAAAATCCATTGCGGGATCGTGCCATATAGGCCTACAAAGGTCAGGGTTTGTATGTTAGAGCGCCCTCTATATGTCCATTCCCATAGAGCGGAAATGTAAACGAGATTTTTAAGAAAAATCATATTTGCCGCAATGAACTTCGTAAATTTAGACAGGACGGAAGCCAGTGGTTATCAATAATCCAAATGAGTTGTCAAGTATGTCGCAGTTGATAGTTTGGTTTTATTCTGGTTTCGTCACAATAAATGAGACTTCAAACAGCTGTTGTACTGAAGAAAAACCTGTCAATGAACATATAAATTAGGCCCATATTTGGGTTTGAGAGATTTTTTGAAAGAAAGACTCTGGGGTTTAATGCCCAGGTCATAGCAGGGCATGTGGGTGCTTTGCAAAGGCGGGTTACTGACATGAAGATAGTCCTATCACCAGTAAGAGTGCGGGTCTTGAGAACGTGCAGATGGATACCAGTGGAGGACCTGAGGAAGTAAGGAGATGGCTTGCAAGTGGAAAGAAGGCTGACACATAGTGAGGGCAGAAGTGTGAACAGGATGTGAAATTGTGATGGCATAAGAGCTCATTCCGCAGAGGAGAATGATCAAGTTAGTTTGTTTTTTAAACAGCCAGGACAACATATTGGACAGTCTCTGAAACTAGTTATCTGGGATATGCCATAAAGAGGAGCATGAACTTCTTTTCAGTTTTTAAAGTGTTGAGAACATGCTTTGGACTCTTAAATTGAGGTTTAAGAGAAAGAAGATACCTTAGCTACTCATTTACACGCTGTATTTAAAGGTCTTGCAGCTTGACACAAGGACATTTCCAGAAAGAAGGGCCCAATTTCTTTTGAACCCATCTTTTTTTGTATATTTAGAATGATTACCAATGGATT
>JAMKCH010027734.1:0-36251 GCA_023653785.1 Ophioderma brevispina
TCCAGGAAAAGATTAATAAATATTCATCCTTGTCTGTCTGGAGAACTAAGTAGTTAAAATCTCAAAATAAATATATATTGTGTATGTAAATATACTAAAGTAACATTCTGATGCTATCCACTAGGAGAGCGATGGGCACCTTTTGGACGTAACACCTATAGATAATATCTATCGCTCCTCTACCAACCCTGGCTTGTTAGCTTAATTGGTAAGAGTGCTGTCACTAGTAATACAGAGGTTGCTGGTTCAAGTCCGGCCAAGTGCACAGGGGTTGTTTGCGCTAGCCATCTTCCGGAAAATGTTAATAAATATTCAAAATATGCCAAATGCTGACATTATCAGAGAGGTTGCTGGGAACATTTTTTATTTGTATGAAGTTAAAAGTTTGAGTAGCTAATTGAACTCAAGAAATATGCTCCAATTTGTTTAGTTTATTATGTTATCCTTGCAGAGTATTGAATTCTGCCTGTTAGTGTCTAACCGATCACCCTAATATCTGTTATACCGATTTTAAAATTTCAAAATCGGTTCATTCCGATTCCGACTTTTTCTGTGTATTTTTTTTTGTGTTATCGCCGTTTTCGACAGCCAGAAGCTGCCAGAAAGTAGCAGATCGATTTAGGTAAACCACTAAAATGGCAAAAGAGTAAGCTAGGAACAACATACACACGCTTGTGTACATAAAATAATAAATTGATTGTTTCAGTTTCGATTTATTTTCACCGTTTGGCCATCAGTTTGGAACAATTTTAATTCAAGTTTGGACATCTTTGATATTAATTTAATCGGTATAGAAAATCGGTAAAAAATTAGAATTTTGCCGATACCGATCCGATACCAATAAGGTCATAATTGGCCCAATTTCAAAAATACCCATCATATCGTTATTATCTACTGCCTGTAAATTAGACCTCATAATAAACAAATATTAAGATACCTTTTACTAATTTATTCTAAAGATACATTTAATTGACACCATATCATTCCATGGCCAAATTATAGTTGATGTAAAATTAAACTATAACCCATTCAATGTAATAAACGATAACGTAATACACAATAACCTACGTAGTAAACATTTTTGACAATTTTTTTCACGTCTCCCATTGACTATGTATCTGATTGAAAGTTTATATAATTTTTTGTGGGCAGAAAATGAGTGTCTTTGCCACTCTTGAGTCTTGATCAATATTTGAATAGTCATTGTGAGCTGAACAAAACACTATTTCCAACTGCCGCATTATGTTACCTTGAAATAAGATGCACAATCAATATCTTAGTAGAACTTTTATCAAACTTAGCAACTGCTTTGTGAAGGATAACATAATAAACAAGGTTTTCACGGACATTATGTTTGTATTTCAAAAATATAAAAATAAATTGAGAATACAAGGAAAAACATCATTACATAATTTCTACATGTTTGGCAACAGGAAACATTGATATTCAGAAGAATTTAAGCTGATAAGTATTTTTAATTTTTTTTTTTTTAAATAATTTTGATATTGTGTTTCGGACATCAATTTTCTCCTATTTTTTATGTTTGAAGGCAAATATCTCATACTAGAAAAGAAAATGGAAAGCATGGCAAACTATGCCCAATGCAACTCGACAGCTCCTATCAAAATATTACCGTTTTGTTACAATAAAGCATTGTTTAAAAGTCTTATTAACCAAGGGCTTATTATGTTCGACCAAACGAAACAGGCTCAGTGCACCCATTGGATTACACGCTTTATTCCGTCAGAGTATAAAATGTATGATAACGGAATAAAGCGTGTAATCCAATGGGTGCACTGAGCCTGTTTTGTTTTGTTTCGTTGAATATAATAAGCCTTAACCAAGACACAAAATATCTGGAAATTCACTGTTTTCATGAAAATCGACCATATGAACCTTGGGCCAGTGGTTTTTCTGATTAAGTTTGGCTGCAATTGGCCCAAGCTTTGGGCAGGAGTAACAAATTACAAAACTTTAACTGGACATACATAATACTTACTACATACACATACAGAAAGAGTGATTTTTTAGTCTTGCTTTGAGCAAGCTCAGGAGCAAGACAAAAACAAAATTTAAGAAACCGCATGTTATGATTGGGGGGGGGGTGGTTGTGACACTTCCATTCGTCATAGGGCCAATGTCTGTCGGCAAAATTGTACAGAGTACGTATTATTAAACACCATTCCCGACACGCCCATCTAGTTGCTTGTGTTGTTATTCATTTTAATGTCAGTACATGGGCAGCTTGTCGGATATTGATGATCCTTACCCCTATGCTACCCCACCTCACACCAATGAAAACGGTCAAAGAGCGCCCCTGGATGAGATTAACAAAATTGGTACAAAATTGTCGTAAAATTGGTATTTACGACACATGAAACGATGCAAAAACTACATGTAAAAAATGCAAACTTCTCGCGGTGAACTGCCAACTGTGCATGTGTCGCGCACCCACAGATATAGAAAAGGAGATCCCGGTCTGCCTATACCGTCCTGTACAAAATCTTTGTCACCACAAATACGCGCTATTGGGGGTATTCGTGTTTTTACCGAGAACACGCGAAAAGGAACGAACGTAGTCCTGTGCGTATTACCGTGAAGCATCTTAGCTAACGCAACCGCAGTGGTTGCGTAAAGATTTAGACTATGGGGCGTAGACCAAATAACAAGCTGCATAACAAATTCCAAAAAAAAAAAAAAAAAAAAAAAAACTACATGTAAAAAATGCAAACTTCTCGCGGTGAACTGCCAACTGTGCATGTGTCGCGCACCCAAGTGCATAAAGGTCAGTTCAAAATGAAACACAGTATAGTATACAGAATGCCTTCTCACTTTAATTATCCTCTAAAACCCTTGACCTGTTGAAAACTGTTTAATTGTATTATTGCTATTTATTCTCAATTCATTTTCAATTGTGTTCAGCTTTGACCTGTTGAAATCAGTGTTTATCATTGAAGGGGTTACCTGTCTACAGAGTTAAAAAAAAAAAAAAAAAAAAAACATACGCTAACGAAAGATTCCGAGACGCGTAAATGCATTTGCGAACATTTCCGAATACCCCCAATAGCGCGTCCATGCCGGACAAACAATGGCGGCCAGACCGGGATCTCCTTTTCTATATCTGTGCGCGCACCCAAGTGCATAAAGGTCAGTTCAAAATGAAACACAGTATAGTATACAGAATGCCTTCTCACTTTAATTATCCTCTAAAACCCTTGACCTGTTGAAAACTGTTCAATTGTATTATTGCTATTTATTCTCAATTCATTTTCAATTGTGTTCAGCTTTGACCTGTTGAAATCAGTGTTTATCATTGAAGGGGTTACCTGTCTACAGAGTTAAAGGTGCTTGTTCCAATTTATGTGCATTGTGTTCTCTACTTGATATGAGAGCCTGGCACTTGCACATACACCCGTCAAGTACCGTGGGAAACAAACTTGTGGTTTTGATTGTAGACGCAATAGTGCATGTTGCAAAGCCCTATTCAATACTGTGCTAATACAGTGTAATATTGATGGTTAACCACTAAAACAGTGTTTTTTTGTTTATAAATATCTTGGGAATGAAAATGGATTTGAGGGCTGAAATTTCAGGACGAGAATGAGAAAAAATACGGCCTTTCATCTGATATCAAAATCGATACTACTTCCGGGTAAATCAGGGGGGGTCCCAAAGACGATCGGAACACGCACCTTCAATAAAAGACTAATAAATTCAGGCTAAATATAATACTCACTGGTTGGTTGGTATAATGTGCACACTGGATCCCAGTATACTAGTCTACAGGTTTACTAAATCACAATCACAAATACACATTGTGGTCCAATGCAGTGCTAATGCTGGACAGGGTGACCACCTTGATTAAAGGTGCATTTTGTGATCTCATCACCTTCATTTTTGTTTATGGTTCACTAGATATCTTTGAGAAAGGGTATTTTCAAAATTTCAGTTGATTCTGACGAAGCAATTTTATGTTATGAGCAAATGTACGTGTGTATCTCAGTGCCCCATAGGCTACTTTGCTGTAATTTCTGTCTATTTATGGACAGAAAATACAAAATTACGGACTTCTTCCTGAATGGATTGAATTTTCATGCAAGAATAGGCAAACATACTATACTTCAATAGACCAATGGTTCATACGATATAAAAATCTCAACTTGTTTGCGGTAAGTTAGGGGGACAAGGCTGTGGATCAAGAAATGCCCCTTTAAGTTGTGGTTTCTTTGTTTCCCTGTACAAAACTCAGACCAAATTCTCGCAAACAGGAGATGCCTGATTACTGACTGAACTTGAAAGTGGAATAAAGGCCAGGTGATTAGGAGACATTTAGTTCCTTGATAATTGAGTTCTGGTTGTAGCAGTGGTGACTTTGTAAATTTCAGGGAGGGGATATGCGCCATCCTTCTAGCAATTTCTGACGGGTTGGTACATTTTGTGACCCCACTTTGTCTGCTCCCAGTTGAATCAGCAGCCTTGACGGAAATAATTCCAGTATCACGTACCCTTTATTCCGTCAAAGGCGGCGAAATTCGACTTGGAGCAGGCAAGTGGGTGCAGTAAATGTACCACCCTCTCATGACCTGATTTTATCACGGATTTAATTTAGTTGGTAGAGTGCTTTAACAAGACAATTTTCTGGCATGATGATCAATTTAGTCTTAGAGTGGTTCTATAACTATAAGATCGAACTCGTGCCCTTTTTTTAAATGTTGTCCCTGGGGCTGACATGTTGACCCAGGAGGGCGCCATGGTGACCGCCACTGTTTGGAATGTGACCGTCTGATTCAGGTGGTCCCCTTCCCATCGTGTCTTGCGATTGCTTGGGGTTTATGGTATGCACATTTTTCAAACTGTCTGACGGATAAATTTCATTGAATTCCCAAAAAAAATGTGTTGTAAACAGTAGTTATGCGTATGAATTCCGGTGGGGTGACAAAGAGTAAATGCGTATTTTAATTAAAAATGAGGGTACCTTCGTCCCGGGTACGTATTATGTTTCGGGCTATTATGTTATACATTGCTCCATGAGTTTGACCTTTTTGCTATTAATGTAAAATATTTATTTCTTGGGATAAAAAGAACCGACGCCTACTGACAACAGTCAAGAAGTTGATTTAGATTTACATATTTTATTTCATTTGAAGATTTCCTATATGATCACCACTTGTTATTTTGGTGCAATTTGTGACCTTTTGTTTCAGTCAAGACATTATCGCATGCAGGCCTGATCCTCGTGGGGGAGCTAAGTCATACATTGTCATGGGGTACTAGGTGTATCACTAATTACTACAAACTACACAGCAACCATTGGCCTTACCGATTAACTGTGTTATGTCCAAATTCATTTCTTTGTGTCAATACAGTGGCGTATCCTGGGGGCAACGGGGGCGCAAAAAGAAGGAATAGAAAAAGCAGGGATGGAGAAAGGGGAAGGTAAAGTGGGAAAGGAAGGAAAGAGGAAGGCAACGAAAGAAAATTAAGATGAAATGGGAGAAAGGAAAAGTTTATAAAAGGGGAAGGACAACCAAATGGAAAGAGATATAATTTATGGCGAACAGGAAGAATCTGTAGGGAAGCTAAAATAGCGCCCAATTAGGTCGAAAATGTGCAACCACATGAGAAAGAGAAACTTATAAAATAGTAAAGGAAGGGGCGCCAAAAGTCAAATAATAGCGATAACGAAGGGGTGGTGAAAAACATTGGAAAGAACGGAACTAGACAAAAAAAAGGGTGCAGCAAAAATGAAAAAGAAAGAAATGGATAAAAAGAAATGGCGCCAAAAAGGAAAGTGGTGATAAAAAGTTTAATTAATTAGAGGGCGCTAAAATAGGCAAAGGAATTGGAGAGCGAACGAAAATAAAGGCATCAAAAACTGAAACACAACGAAAAAGCGGTTGAAAAATGTTTAAAAGAAAAGTTTTTAACTTTTTCATTTTTTGAGTTTAAAGGGGGAATAATAAGGGGGCGTCAAACAAAAACACACGGAAGGCTGAAAATAGAAAAGGGGGGCGCAAAACAGCACCTGAACCTGCAAGAAAAGGGGATATAGAACCAAATAAAGGGGCGTCAAAACAGAAAAGCTTCGGAAGGAAATGTCCCACTTTAGTGTGACAGGGAGCATATTTTAGGGGACCCTGTCATCAGCTGCTGACACTTAAATCTGCCACTGGAGGGGGAGGGGTTTCCGCCAAAACTGTCAATTTGCCGACCCAATTCAAAAATTTTCCCGCTCGCTGCGCTCACCGATACTTTTTCTCTCTGTGTGATGTTTACATCATTCAAGAAGAAAGTTAATGGGGTGCCATTTCATTTCCTAAAGTGGCACCAAACGTTCATCGTCAGTTTTCCCCCCCCCCCCCCCCCCGGGGTTATGTTCATCCTGGATACGCATCTGAAATTGTGAATGAAAGTCCTGGAGTAAAATACAAACACGATGCCCACAAAACAAAGTAATGAGGAGCTTATTAAAATCGATAGTCCATGAAGGCTGACATGAAAGTTTTCAAAATCGGGGGGGGGGGGGGCTTCAAACATGTCAAACATGATAGAGTGCTACGTAATCCTATCTGTCATTGCCGGTTCATGTATTGTGGTAAAAGGGGCTGAGTTAGTTGCATTTGGTCATTATTTTACTCAAAAAGTCTTTCTGCCAAAATAAAAGACACAACCAGAAAAACACCACAACAGGAAAAAAAAACATCCTTGTTTGTATTTTTTAAGCACTTTATTTCTGGTTCTTGCAACATGGGCTGCAACATTGTAGGGTGAATTCAATGTGAAATGTGGTTGTGACATGTGTGTTTTTTTCCTGTATAAAATTGCACCAATTAGTCATATGTGGCCCGGTTACTCTCAACCACACACTGTAAATTATTACTACAAAACCAGTGGCGTAACAGCGGGGGGGGGGGGGGTGGGGGGGGGGGGGGGAGGGGGGGCAAGCCCCCCAACGGAACCTTGCCCCCACTGCCGCCGCCCCACCCCACCAAATGCAAACTGAACCCTTTCTTTTTTTTTTTTTTAAATAAATAAAGGAAAACAAATTAGACCTTTCAACAAATATTGGCTCCCCTATGCCCCCCCATTTGAAAGGTTATGGTTACGCCACTGATTACAACCATTTCAAGTACAGCAAAAATACTGTATTAGTCTAGAATTAGGCACAAAACTACAGTATTTGGCTGTAATTTGGAAATTAAAGCAAATACTGTACTATATACCTTATGAATAATAACATGATTTTCAAATCTTACAAATTAAAGGTATATGACAAAATATTGATATGCCTGGGTGAGAGGTCTTACGTTTGGTTTGGGTAGGGACGGACGTACGAGTAGTACCATGCCTCCGCGAATCTGGATAGATGTAGGGCCATATCATAGTGATTTTTTTGCCGAAAAAAGGGACCATGCGTAGCCATACCATGCACGACATTTAAACAATGCCAATTTTGACATTTTTTTTCTTTCAAATTTTGGACCATTTAACGAAATTGGCAAAATGTTGGTTATAAACTTCTTCATGCCTAATCGTTAATCATATTTTGACTGCAATAATTGGAGACCTTTAGTTTCAGTCATTAAGTCAGGGGTTCTCAATGGCGAACCATCCATTATGACAAATAACGCGCATATTGTGGAAGCTTGTTGCTAAGCTTGTTGCAGCACGTAACAAGCTTGTTGCAAGCACATTGCGAGCTTAATTACGATCACTTTACGAGCATACGACCACTATACGAGCTAAAACAATCAAATTGTGAGCTAATGACGAGCGCGTAGTGGAACCGAACGAGCACTTACGAGCTCCCAATGTGAGGCACGCACGAGCTGTGCCAGCTCGATACAATAGAAGCTGGTATGATGCTTGCGCAGCTTGCCGCGAGCTTAGCTGCGCGCTCAGCTCACGAGCTCGTATTGGAAACAGAACGAGCACCCACAATCTCCAATGTGAGCACCACACAAAGCTTGTGCAGTCGCATACAATAGAGATAGTTAGGGCTTGCGCGAGGCTTGCGCGATTACGCTTGCATGATCAAAATCAGTGACACCATGAAAAAACATACAAAATTGGGTCGTGGAGTTAAATTGTCAATTTCCCAAAATATATGGGTCTTTGGGTGAATGTGATAACATTTTTCAGAGGAGAAGGTTTTTGTTAATTGGTATGATGATGAAATGAAAATGTGATATTGATCACAGCCTATATAAAATGTCACCTCCAAAATTGCCCCTCTACATGATGCTATAAGCTGCTGCTTATGTGACAAAAATGGAAAATGACCAAATCCTTGAAAAGAAAACATACATGCAATACCGAGGCTGCGAAATAAGAAATGCTTCCTTTAATTAACCTGCCGATTTTAACCCCATTCACCTAAATTGTTCATAATTTAATAATAAGGTACTGGCCCCTTTAAAAACCAAATTGCTGCAAACAAGTACTAAACATGGGCCAGCACACTCAATTATCCCTAAATCTGTTTTGTGGGTCGATCAGGCCCTACCAAGCATACCACAGATAGAAAAACTGCGTCGGCGACGTCGTCACGGTCGCGTTCGGCAAACCAAGCGTCAGCCCGACGTTGGGAAACGGTGGGGGAAATGGGGAAAATTGGTCGGTAGATGGTCGGCAAACCACGTTCAAGCTGACGTTGGAAAACGGTGGGGAAATGGTCGTTTGATGGTCAGCAAACCAAAGTCAGCCCGACGTTGGGGAAAACGGGGGGAATTTTGTTCGTTAGATGGTCGGGAAACCAACGTCAAGCCGACGTTGGGAAAACAGTGAGGTGAAATGGTCGTTTGATGGTCCGGCAAACCAACATCAAGCCGACGTTGGGAAAACGGTGGGGAAATGGTCGTTTGATTGTCGACAGCCACGTGTGATCGGGGAGAAGTTGGGAAAATGGTGGGGAACTGGTCGTTTTTTTTTTCGCAGGCCAATTGGGCCGATGTTGGGGAAATTGTGGAGTGAATGGTCGTTTATGGTTGGTAAGCCAACATTGGGGTGAAGTTGTGAATGTGGGGGAACTGTCGTTTTGTGGTCGGAGGCAACGTTGTGGCAAATATGTTTGTCCGCAGACTATAATTACTAATATTCTATTAGGCCTAATAATAAAGGAAATTAGTAGGCCCCTAGCCAAAACGGACAAGCTTTCAGCAGAAAATAGGGCCTATGCTTAGCAACATATTGTGCGTAAAAATAAAACAATGGCATTTTGCAGTGACTATAGTTTTCGATTTTGTGCACTTTGTTTTCACCGTGATAACAGGGATGCCTTGAGCTTTTCGGGTTTTTTTTTCACCTCTGTGAAGCTCGGTGACGTATTTCGCCATTTTTATGAGTCTTTAGTCTTCACTTATTGTGTGTTTCATACTGTTGAAGCTTTTTACAATTGATATATTATATATGGCCCTTTGTTATCAATGGCAGGACAAGTAGCTCATGGATAGTCGCAGTCTTCTAATCAAAGGTCCCTGGTTCGAATCCCTGTCCAAGGCGGTAAGTCATTTTTCAGTGTATATATAATATAAGTACCTTACCAAAGATGTGAACTATACTGGTGTATTAAGTGTGAAAAACCATAAGGGAAATGTTCTTTTTTTTATTCTGGATCCCAATTAGTATTTTTATAACATGCAAACACATCGGTTTTGATTATGGTTGGGATAACGCTGGCCCATGCTGGCCAATTGTCCACGACAAAATAAACGACGATGTCCATCGTGGGCCGACGGACAAAATGAGGTTGGCCCGACGTCACTGTCGACGTTGCCCACCTCGCGTGTGAATGTTGGGCCAACCAGTGTCCCAACGTTGTATGCTATCTGGGTAAAAGTACCAGTATATAAATTTAACAAAAAAAAAATCGGTAAATCCCTTTAAGCCCAATGTCTACCATTGGTAATTTTGTACACTTAATTAGCCACTTTTCACACCGTTTGTATCTTGAGGATAAATGGAGTATATTATGTTTATTTTACAGTGGAATGAAATCATAATGCTACCAATTCAATTATGAACAATATGATCAGGAATTCCACTTTAAAATGAAATTGACAGTTTCGTGCATACAGTCACAGTTAGCAACTTTTTTTTTCAAAATGCACACTGACGCAATTAAGAAACCTAGCGGCTGGTCCCTCACAAATGCAGAAATAACCATTTATTGAGAGACCTTAAGCTACAAAAACATGTCTCCAATTCTGGATCCTTTAAAGTAATGGTTTCAACAGATCCCTGTAAAATGATATCTGAGTGATAACGAGGGTGACAAACAGAAGGACGTAACAAAACCGAAAAGGAAATATTAAAGAATTTCTTTTTAATTCTGCCTGTAATACTGTTTTGAGAATGCGATGTTGATTAATATTTTCTACTAAGAAATCATTCATTACTCAATATGTAAACATCTCATAAGCTCAAATATGGTTACTTACTGTAAGCAAACATCATAAAAAAGAACAAAGTTTTAATTTTATTGAACAGCAGAATTAAGAAATTTCTTGTAATGTTTCTTTTCAGTTTGAGTTACGTCTTTAGTTGTCAACCTCGAATTATCTCCCCCAAATAAAACTTTTAAGGGTTCTGCTAATAATCTATTCATGGACATCTGTCTTATTTCAAGCCACGTGTCCTCAGAATATTATTAAATTTTACTGAAATTTACCATCCAAACAATACCACTTACATGTTTGTCTTCCCTCCACGATCTGATGAACTTTGACCTCTCACATGCATTTGAGCACTTCCTGTCTTGCGCGCATATGCGCGCAAACGCATAGCTAAAATTTGTATGCGAGCTCGACATTCACACTGCTAGTGCTAGTACGTGCTTACAGCTGCATGCTGCACGGCATAAACTTAAATTGTGATAATATGCTCGTTGAAAGTCTTGTAAAGCTCGCGAGCTTGTGTATGTGTGCAGAAGTTCATCAATGCTTGTGGTGCGCAAATGCGTGCTCTTTGCGATCTCGTATCAGCTTGCAACGAGGCTTGTTCGAGGAGCATATTTTCGTGATCACATTTTTGTAAGCGAGATGTGCCCCCAATCAGCCCGGCAACCATTGGTTTTTGGCACAAACGTGCTCAAAAATATAAAAGGAAACATGAAATTCAGGTGTTGTAGGGCCCTCAAGTAGGGACTTTCAATATGTCAGATGATTCTTCTATGGCCCTTACATCTAAAAGAGGCATTAATTTAGTCATGTGGCAGGCATGAACTCATCACACACCTATTTATCATGGAAGGCAAGAGGGACCGGACACTCCCGTCAATGGACAAAGTTTGACTATATGCACATGAAAGGCTTGTCGAGTCGAATAATAAGACATCCACATAATCATTTTAGGCCTGAAATGTGGTATAGTCAGTTGTGGGAAGGCAAATTACGATGATGATGTACACTCAACAGGATTTTTGCAAATTAATTTTTTGAAATAAAAGTTATGTTTACCTTAAAATTTTCGTACCACACCAATAAAAATATTAATTTCTGAAATTGTCGTTGTTATAAATTGCGAAGAAAAAAAAACCATTTCAGACACGTATAGGCCTACCAACAGTGCCGGCTCAAGAAAGGGGCAAAATCAAGTAAAAAGGGGAATTATTTTGGTCGCATTAAATACGTAAAATAAAAATCAATCGATTACAGTCATGCATGACTTATGATGTAAGTGAAGTAGGTCTATGAATGTTAATTGTTATGAAGACTTGTACTGTTTTAACTCTTTAAAGCGGCAATTTAGAACTAGGTTCATCGTAGACATGACAGAGTAAACTTTTAGGGTCATTCAAAAGTCTGTTTAAAAGGTGTTTCAGCGGTCCAGTGCCATCGTGCATAATATGTTTGGCCATCAGTTTGGAACAATTTTAATTCAAGTTTGGACCTCTTTGATATTAATTTAATTGGTATAGAAAATCGGTAAAAAATTAGAATTTTGCCGATACCGATCATGAAAAATCGACCATATGAAACTTGGGCCAGTGGTTCTACTGATTAAGTTTGGCTGCATCAATTGGCCCAAGCATTTGGGCAGGACAGGAGTAACAAATTACAAAACTTTATCCGGACATACATAATACTTACTATACATACACATACAGAAAGAGTGATTTTTTAGTCTTGCTTTGAGCAAACTTAGGACAAGACAAAAACCAAATTTAAGAAACCGCTTGTTATGATTTTTTTTATTGGGGGGGGGGGGTTGCGATACTTCATTCGTCATAGGGCCAATGTCTGTTGGCAAAATTGTGCAGTGTATGTATTATTAAACACCATTCCCCGACATGCCCATCTAGTTGCTTGTGTTGTTATTCATTTTAATGTCAGTACATGGGCGGCTTGTTGGATATTGATGATCCTTACCCCTACCCACCCCACACCAATGAAAACGGTCCAAGAGCGCCCCTGGATGAGATTAACAAAATTGGTACAAAATTGTTGTAAAATTGGTATTTACGACACATGAAACGATGCAAAAACTACATGTAAAAAATGCAAACTTTCTCGTGGTGAACTTCCAACTGTGCTTGTGTCGCACACCCAAGTGCATAAAGGTCAGCTCAAAATGAAATGCAGTATAGTATACAGAATGCCTTCTCACTTTAATTATCCTCTAAAACCCTTGACCTGTTGAAAACTGTTTAATTGTATTATTGCTATTTATTCTCAAATTTCAATTGTGTTCAGCTTTGACCTGTTGAAATCAGTGTTTATCATTGAAGGGGTTACCTGTCTACAGAGTCAAAGACACTATCAGTGATCCATCCAAAAGAGTAAAAATATTTTAAATTTTGCAGGAATATAGCTTAAACGTGAAGTCTCTAGAATTCTCATAGGTTATTTTTTCCAAGCGAAAAGTTAATAGAAAAGGAAGAAAACAGCAGCGTCCAAAGATATGAATCTCCATTCAATTATGTGTTGTAGTAAGTGTCCGTTCGGACAATACTGACTAAAATATCCGATTTTGTCCTTATTAGGTTGCTTTTGGTCCTACAACTTGTGGGGTATGTTAGGATACTTAAACTCGTTACGAACATGCAAAAATCTGATTTTTGATGATTTTTTCGATTTTCTGGTTGAGCAAATCACTGATAGTGCCTTTAATAAATTCAGGCTAAATATAATACTCGCTGGTTGGTTGGTATAATGTGCACACTGGATCCCAGTTACTAGTCTACAGGTTTACTAAATCACAATCACAAATACACTTTGTGGTCCAATGCAGTGCTAATGCTGGACAGGGTGACCACCTTGATTAAAGGTGCATTTTGTGATCTCATCACCTTTGTTTTTGTTTATGGTTCACTAGATATCTTTGAGAAAGGGTATTTTCAAAATTTCAGTTGATTCTGATGAAGCAATTTTATGTTATGATGTACGTGTATATCTCAGTGCCCATAGGCTACTTTGCTGTAATTTCTGTCTATTTACGGACAGAAAATACAAAATTACGGACTTCTTCCTGAATGGATTGAATTTTCATGCAAGAATAGGCAAACGTACCATACTTCAATAGACCAATGGTTCATACGATATAAAAATCTCAACTGTTTGAGGGTAAAGTAGGGGGACAAGGCTGGATCAAGAAATGCCCCGTTAATTGTGGTTCTTTGTTCCATGTACAAAACTCAGACCAAATTCTCGGCAAACAGAGATGCCTGATTACTGATGAACTTGCAATGGAATAAAGGCCCCAGTGGTGATTAGGAGACATTTAGTTCCTTGATAATTGAGTTAGGTTGTAGAGCATGTTGAGTTGTAAATTTCAGGTGAGGCATAGACGGCCATCCTTCTAGGAATTTCTGCCTAATATATTAACGTTTTTAAGCGGACAAGGATAGCTCATCAGGCGTAAGCGCCGGAGGGACTCCAGTGTAATGTGGTCATCCATGCGTATAGGCGTGCGTTAGAGCCCTGTGAGATTCAGCTGTATTGTAATTTCCCATTCCCCCCCCCCACCCCTCCTCTTCTCCCCCCCCTCTTCCCCCATCTTATTCACCCCATCCCACCACTCCCTTCTCCCACCCCCACCCCTTCCGCCCGTCTTATCCCCCATGGACACAAGAAACTAACCGCCTTATTTGTCCCGATTTACCCATGCGATATTTGGGAGCTGGGTCCCCCGGCTGCGATGGTATCTCGATGTATGTGTCTGCTGATAAGGGAAAGCGTGATCCCGATCTGTGGCATCCCTTGAAATATGCTAAATGGTTTATGGTAGTGGGGCCACAGGGATCAGCGGCCATTGTGAAAGCGCTTAGAGGCCAAAATAGAATAGGGCGATATATAAATCTCTGCTATTATTATTATGATATTATTAAAGGTCTGTGAACTTATGTTATCAGTGATTTAATTAGTTGGTAGAGTGTGCTTTGAACAGGCAATTATGGCATAGATAGATCAATGTAGGCTGAAAGTGACAGGAGGAGATTGTTAGGATACGGATGATTTCTCTCAAATTGCACAGAATCGTTTGTAGACCACCCTACCAAGAAACGTTCCGCGAGGCTTGTGGACAAACAAGTACAAAGAAACAGAAAGCTTTGCTTTGAACTTGTTCTGACTATTCGTAATGTTACCATGAACCCGTGTTATGTTGTGTTTTGACCTTTCTGCGTGTACGACAGAAAGTACTAATCATCATATATTACAAAAAGACAGCGTATTTGGCTCATTCACTTCAGTGTGAATCTAATTAAATTGGGAAAACATCCAAAATATGAAAAAAAACCCGGGTTCTGGAAAAACCCGGGTTCTGGAATCTCCTCATGTCTCTTTAATATTGGTATATTGATTAAACTTTCTGAATACATGGAACCTCTTGCTGGAATATAAACTGCAATTAGGATGTGCCAGGATAACTTAATTTGATAAAGAGAGGCCCTCATCATTGAAGTTGGTCTAAGTACAGGGTTGTCTCATAAAAAAGGTTATATTTTCAAAAATATATAACAGATAAAATTGCAAGATATGTGTCATTATTTGTGTCCCGACAACATGTAGGTAACACAACTGTGTATCCATCAGATCTCATTATGTTGGTGACTCTAACAAGTTTTAAATGAATCCTTCATATGTAAATAAGCTCATTTTAATTTATTAAAACATGCGATAATTGACACCGAATACAGCACCATACTTGTAATATATTCATCACAAATAGCTAAACATATTAAAGTTTTTTTTTGTTCTATTGTGCATGAAGGTAATACTTTGCCATGAATGCCTCTTACTACAAGCATGGCTGGGTTAAGTTGCTTTCAGTTGCACCCACTGTTTATTTCTGAAACAAACTTGCAGTGTTAAGAGTCTGGTTGTGATGAATAAGACCTTGATCATGCTCTCAAGCCACCAACCGAGTTTAAGTAAATCCTCAGGGCAATTAAGTTTAAACATTTTAAATCACCCGTATGTTGATCATTCCCACTGGATACACTTGTTTGATTGATGCCGATCTTGTGGTTTATAAACTTTGCATTGTGTCTGACAGTTGTGATCATGAGTGTGACATCTCAAGGCAGATTGAAGCATCTAAGATGGTTTAGTTACTTATATAAACTGTATTTCTTTCATTTCCTCATGTTAGTCTGTATTATCAACATTTTCCTGGTTATCAAGTGATAGCACTCATGGATTCAAATTGGTTTCATTATTTAAGTAGTTTTATTTTGCACACTGATCACAAATCACATGTTTTTTAAAGGAACATGACCCATATCGTCTCGAAATGCCTGCACACCTGCTATTGCAGTTTTGTGAATGGGGACACCCCATTTGCGTGATCACTAGCACTTCTTACAAGCAAGTGTGTTTTTTTTATTTAGAAACCTATATTTGATGTCCTCTTCTTAGATTGGGGGGTAAAGCATTTCAAACAAGTGTCATTCTAACTTAACGAATTACATAAGACTTTATGTTTCTTTTACCCGACAAGTTCTCACAGTCATCATGGAGCACACAGATGTAATCACACCGGCAGCTATTTGGAATTAACCTTATTTGCACTCACATGGATATTATATTGGTGTAGTAATGGTTTAAGAATTAGGTAAGATCTACCATAAATGTACAGACCTCATGGCTGTAACAGAATGATTAACATTACTACACAAGACGACCACAGACAAGAAGGGGATGTAAAAAACCCAAAGGATAATAAAAATGCATCTATGACATACCTTGACTGGACCTACAGCACTCTTCTGAAGGAAAAACCCTTCCAGGTGTACAGTTGTGGATAGGATAGGGATGGTCAATGGTGAGTTCTGCATTGCACTTTACATTCACAAACAAGCTACTGGAGGAGAAAATTAAAAACAAAAAACACTAATAAATGCGACATGGGTTCTTGGTCCTCTCCTGCACTTCATCTACCACACTATGCAAATCTCACTCTTCTCATCAGTGCATACACATGGGCAGACGTGTAGTGTGTCTTGCATGCAATAAATAACACACAAGCCCCAATACAAACTTTCTGTCTACTTTTGTATTCCACAGCTCACATCAATTACCCCAAAACATTTTAACATACATTAGACATACAATTACAAGTGCCTTTATAACTACAATCCAAAAATGTTAGATTTTTGTTGCCATCCCACATTCTTCTAGCATAATCTACAATAAATTTATATGGAATATTTGAGAGAAGAATAGAGATACATGTACACGCTTCCATTGACATCCTAAAAATATTTAACCAAAAACATCCATTAAAAACTGAATTTTGGGTTATTGGCTTTTGCGCTTGCAACAAGAATATGCTGTGGGCTGACAGCCTATCTTACAACTTTCCCTCACATGACCTTTGACCTGCCTTGGTATGACCTTGGACATCGTCAACAAATGAGGGATCCCAGTTGCACCTATGCACCTATATAAAGTAGAACTTACAACGTTTCAATGGAGGTCAATTTTACATTTTAGCCAATTTTTAAACTGACCTACAGACTTTGACCCTTGGCCATAGAACCTTGAGCTGATCAACAATGATGGATCTATGGTGCAACTATGCCAGAAGTTGGTTCCCCCCCCCCCCCCCCCCCCCCCAAGGGAAATTCAAACTTTTCAATTGAGGGCCAATTTAAAAAAAAAAACTTTAAATCCACACGCACAAGGATGGCTGTCCTGCCAAGCTAGTTGTCGGCCCAAAAATGTGCAATTTTGCCTGATTCTTTTGCACAGTTATTGATTTCGGCTGCAACAGCAAAAAATGTTATGTCGTAAAATTCTCATCACAGATTGTCTGTAGCAAGTCCTAATTCAAGTCAAACGTGTATACTTTACATGTACTTAACTTTTAATTTTTCATTTAATAAAAAATTAAAGCCCAGCCTCAAACTGAAACATTTAACCAGGTTTTGTCAGTTTTGACAGTGGTGATTCTGTGCTGAGACCGTAACATTCTCTACGGGCTCAACTGAGAGTCAATTAATGTAAATTGTTCCACCAAAAGATCAGAGGATCAGATTTCCAATCTATAAACTTCGAGGTGTTTTGTACTACATCTTATACTTTTTCATCAACAAGTTTAATCACTTTTGAGGATATTTTAAGTGGACATTAATTTGCACTATATGGGTTAAATTTCTGTTTTGCCACTGTCGTCACTAAACGCTTATAACACATCAAATAGAAACACATCTAAAAGCTTTTAAGATCAAACTAGAACACCATCAACCAATCAGGACTGTTGTTCTGTTTTTGCTGTATAGTAACAGTCTGGGCAAAATAAGATAAGCTGTAATGTTAATATAGGTCACCTTGCAGTATCTGTAATTCATTGTTCTTAAGCTATTGGAGGAATTACTGACAAAAATATATAAACAGAAAGCACAATAATGGGACCAAAAACTTACCAGAGGGCCAAAAAGATAGATTTTTCATTGAAATTTATTTAGGTGGATATTTAATTATAATTCATTAACAAATGGTTCTCTCCTATCATTCTTTTAAGTTGAAATAGCATAAAACTGGCTGTTATGTGACAAAAATGTGGCTATTGCAAGTTTGATGGAACTGTGCTAATGTGAGATCATTTGACAAACTGTGTATTGTGGACAATATTTGACATTTTTGAATGCTAATGTGAAAGCAAATGGGCAGAATGAAAAAGATATTTTTTTATCGCTAAAATGATTATGCATCATGTTTCTTTGTTCGTATTTTAGTGCATTAGTATTTCTTCTCAGGGGAAAAAAAGGGAACAAGTAAAAAAGTTAAAACAAACTGCTTGAAGACAGCTGATTACTATGTGCATGTGCACAGTATTTCAGTGATGGATTGTTGTCACATTAGCACACTTTTCTTGGCATGCCAAAAGAAAATGAAATATTTTTTTTAACACCACTTTGCAATTAATTAGAGAAACTTATTCATGAAATTTTTTAAAATGTTAAAATTAAGTAAAATATTCAGAAATTCTACCTTATAAATGCAATTTGACAGATTCTGTGCTAATGTGACGTAAATTGGCAGCAGAATGACAAGTATTTTCTTTGTCGCTAAAATGATGATGCATCATGTTTCTTGTTTAAATTATTGCACATAGTATTTCTTCTCAGGAAAACAAGGGAATGTAAAAAGTTAAACAAAATTCTGTGAAGATAAGGTGATTTTAATATATGCTTAATGTGACAGTCAGTTTCTTCATTGATGGATTGCTGTCAACATTAGCACAAACTGTTTCTTGGAATGCCAAAAGAAATGAAATCCTTTCTTTTAACATCCATGCATGTAAACCCTCACAATGTATGTTTCTAATTATACACTTTAACAAAACTATTGAAAAATTCACTTATACAATGCAGATTAATCAGTTTATAGAATGCTATTTTCTTTTGGCATTTTGTCCGTCCAATTTGCAGGAAATTTAGAAGGAATTTCTCGGTAAATTTTATTTAAAAGTTTCAGAAGAAAAACCCAATGAATCATCTCCAGATAAATGTCCTACATGCCTTGGTCACATGTTTAAAACTCAAATTTGTGGATTCAGTAATTTAAATATTTACCAAAACTTATTTTTGCTATCATGGCCGGTCACCCATATTGTGCTTTCCGTCATAAATATTTGCCTTCAATTAAATTTATAATGTACATAAATAATTTTGCCCGATTCAAAAATAATCTTTATTGCCTTGTACAATACAAAAAACTGATCAATCAAACATTATCACAAGCACCCTACGGTAATAATTGGAGCCGTGTGTGCAGTGGCAACCAAAGGTCACACTGCCCTGCACAAAAATAAAGACAAACAAAAACCACCAAAGCGGGGAAAGAGGAAGAAGTACGACCTGCTCAAAGTTTCCCCCCCCGTACCCACACACACACACTTAGACACACTCGTATCCACTTCTTCACTTCAGTTTGTTCCTCATGCATAGGACCTATAATACTACAAAAATGTCAACACACAATTTCTGATGAATTGTGTTCTGGTAAGACAACCCTTTATAGAGAAGCTCAATCAGTATATTTTCCCATGTTCTGAATTCTTCACAGTTGTGAAGATTTTTTTGAAATGTGTTAAAAAAATCATCTTTTATTATTGGATCATATGGCCTGTCCTGGAAGCTACATGGCGCATAAGCATGATTGAACAATGAAGCCAGGTCCAACTTTTTGACAGTCATTTTCCTTCAGAAGTTTAGAGGATTTCCTGTATTATCTCTGGTAAACTTGACCTTTTTGCTGACATTATTTAACTCACGTTCTTTGATAATACAATGGTATAAGGGGTTCCCAAATAACCTATTGTGTTGCAGCAATTTTTCAACAAACTCACTTTTTTTAGCATGCGCATAGCCCAGCCCCGGGTGGTTCCGATGGGGCCTTTACAATTTCCTTTCCCGGTTGGTTGCCCAACAAAAATGTCCCGATCACAAGCGAAAATTTCCCGGTCGCAGTGCAAAAGAATCTGCAAAGGGGCGATTAACATGAATATCTGTTTTTATTTCCCTATTTCGGCCTCAAAGTTTCAAGGAGGGGGCACTCTGCCCCTCCTGGCTATGCCACTAGTTTTTTTTTAAAGTGCATTTCCGATCATCTTTGGTGGTACCCCCTTATTTACCCGGTAGTATCGATTTTTGATATCAGGTGAAGGCTGTATTTTCTCATTTTCGTCCTGACATTTGAGCCCCGTCAATCCATTTCATTCCCAGAATATAAAAATCCATCTGGTCCTTTCGGACTGCTTGTTCGCTGTTCGTCAGCGGTTTGTAATGATAGGCCTCACAATTGGACCTTTGACCTTGATGTGACCCCTTGACCTCAACAAATGAGCGATTTGCGTTTAAACTCCATAAGTCCACGTTTGGTTCCAATTTGCACTTCAACTTCAAATGGCGGTAAATTTTACATTTTCAGCATCAATTCCAAAGCCTATCTTACAACTTGACCTCCACATGACCTTGACCTTGGTATTGACCTTTGACCTCAATTCAAACCAATGAGGGATCCCAATGTTTGCACCTATGACAACAGTTTGGGTCCAATTGAACTTCAAACTTTTCAAATGAGGTTAATTTTTACATTTTCAGCCTATTTTACAACTTGACCTCACATGACCTTTGACCTTGGTAATTGGCCTTTACCTTCGGTATGTGACCTTTGACCTCATCAACAAATGGGGGGATGTCATGTTTCACCTGTGACCCAAAATTTGGTTTAAATCCAAGTATTTTTATATTACTTGGAACTGTTACCCCTTTTTCACGACAACAACACAACAGACAATCACAACAACGGACTACAGGGGACAAAGTAGATCCCTTAGATGTTTCTTCTGCCCTCCGGCAGGCGGCAACAAAAAATGGTTACCATCAATATTAGCACAGTATAGGCTTTGCATGTGGCATTATTGCTTCTGGCGTCTAACTCATCAACTCAAGTTTGTTTCTCCCACGGTACTTGATGGGTGTTATGGTGCAAGTGTCAGGCCCTGGCTCTCATCTCAAGTAAACGAACACAATAGCCTAATCTGAACAGCCCTCTAAGTTCTACAAGAAATTATGACGCATATTGTTTAATACAAGGGAACCATGGCATGCCTCAAGTACCTGCCAAAAATAATACACCATTGTTTTATTTTGGTTTTTTGTCCACCAAACAGTTTTTTTTGTTTTTCAAACTCATTCTTTTGCTAATTCTTAAGGGTGGTGGCCTGATTTTAAGTCTATAAATTTTTTTCAAAAAACCCATCACGTAAAGTTTGCCACCGATATTTCAACCCGTTTGAGTGAGAGCTAAAAACAACGATTTTAATACTTCTTTCCCATAGAGTAAGGGGAAATAATATTGGTCGACCAAAACGGGCGTATTTGAGTATCCGAAGGTAGCATTTTCAAAAATATAGCAATTTTACTGATTTTTGCATATTAATTAGCTCATTTGCATACGCCCATTTGCCTGAAATACAAACCACCCAAATCAATCATGTCAAGAACTCTTCAGCCCGCTTTTCCTTTCCTTCCCCCAATTTACATTTTTACACCATTCGACGCCTAAGGCTTAGTTACTGAACTGCCAGAAAACTTTGTACACAGGCCTTGCAGGAAATTTCTAAATTTGCAAATTAGATCTTAATTAGCATATTTTACGCCCAAACTCCATCATGTCCGAGAACTCATCAACCTGCTTTTCCTTTCCCTAAAGTACCATCAATTGTCGTCCTTACCGGAACCTCCATATAATCGTATACGATTTTAATAGTCCGTTCAGAACAGAACCAGAACCTCGATCGCGCAGCGCTAGGTCTGGGAAAAAGTGTATTCAAATTGTTTTAGTATTTTATTACCGTACAAATGAATAGGCTTCGAAAATTTTTTTTATCGCGCCTATTCCCTCCCCTAATATTTGAAGATGGGCCTCGAAATGGCATTCTATAAATACTGAGAATTCCTAGTCCGAATATTCCCCCTATCACATATTTTTTTAACCTCTGTCCGGTCAAATCCAACGAATAAAATCGCCCTCTCGGTGCACTAAAAGCTCATAAAATGCTTTGCTGTGCGAACAATGATATTATCCTTACACGATGCTACTCTACGCACGTACATAGATACATAGAGTACATGCTCTACGCTGGAACTTTCTGGGGCTGCCAAGTTTAAACGAACCGAACTTCAGGTCAAACAACAAAAATCTAATGACTTATTCCCTCTGCTACAGTTCGTTTAACAACTGCTATTATTAGTTTATGTAACGCTGATTGCGTAGTACTGTGCGAGTAGTATAGTGTAGTAGTCGCAAGGACTTTCTGCAGTTGAGTGACATGCGGGTACATGTGAAAACCTCGGCATTCCTAAATGAAAGGCTATTGAATCATAGATTTTGTAAAAAAAGTGGTCATTCAGTGTGAAGATGTTGATACTTAAAAAATAGGCCTATGCAGGAACCATTATTAAAATCTGGGAAATTCTAAGTATTATTCCGTATATTTTTTTAGGCCAATTTTGAAGAATTGGGCGATATTCGTAGACACTTTGGGGCCCTAATATAGTGACGTTAGTTCGAAATGATTTGAAATTAGAGCGTAGCCTACTTGTTTGTTTTTCTTTCTTTTCTTTCCCCCGAGGGCGCACCTCTTAAGGTCCGTTTCATCCTTCAACATGCATTGCAGTCAGTGCTTCAATGCAGCCTACCAAAATTGTCACGTCTGCACCACTTGCAGTATTGAACGCAATGCAGTACACTACTGCAACAAGTTAAAATATTTTAACTAGCGATGCAGCAAGTTGCAGTGGGGTGCATCGTGTTCATTTATGGCCAAATTTCCGCAGTTTACTGCAACCCGTGACCTGCTGTTGACCTGGGTTGACCTGCAGTACATCGATTAAGCCAATAGACCCGACTTACAGCGGAAGTGCAATGAACATTTGCATTAAATTTACTGGCACAGCAATTGCAGTGCAGTAGAAGTATTAACGGACCTTTATGGCCAATATTGGTGTTCGGGGATGCAGTGGTGTAACCTTTTTTTTTTTTTTCCGGGGGGGGGGGGGGGTAAAGGGGGTAACGTATATTTTCAGCAGGGTCAACATATCATTAATGGGGTTAATTAAAATAAACAAACATTTTTGGTATGAAATACATTTTGATACAAGAAAAATAAAATCAGTGAATTTGGTGATGTTTAGGGTATTAAAGGATGGGAGATTATAGATGATTTTGGTGGCTAATATACAAGAATAAATCCCAAAAAGTTTTTTTTTTGGGCGAAAAAACAATGAAATGGCTGAATAAAAATAGGGGATTTCAATCGCCAAATTAGGTTTATCATTTTGATACGCTAGGTTTGTAACAAACCTGGGCTTATCGATAAAAAATGGTGTTTAAATAAAACATGATTTTTACGACCGTAATAACGAACTTGAAACAAGCGTTTTGAGAATGAGACGCCAAGTTAGAAAAATACTTTTCAATCAGATAACACTGTTTTTTTTGTCAAAAAAATCAAAATGATTCAGAAATTGAGTTTCACAGTGGCCCATACACTGCATTATCAAAAACATACCTTTTTGAATCGATAAACCTGGTTTTTTTTTTTTTCGATTGGCAGGGTTTTTGAAAACTGGTGTGGCTTTTTCCAATCAAGCAGCCTGGATTGCCAAATTTAAAAACAACATAACTAACTTTTAATACAAATATTTTTTTAGTTTCTCGGTCGAGAAACCATTTTTTTAAGAAAATTCCAAACCTGGAAATATTAAAATACCGATCCAAAGGAGTGAAACGTTTAATGCTCAAGAGAATTCCTTTCTGGCTGCCAAAGACAGAGAAATTTTCAATAAAGATTTTTTGCCATTGGATTTCAATTTTTTTCATTACACAAACTAACTGACAAATATCGACCTAATATGTTTCACAGCAATGTCACTTTCATTCAATTTTTGGGCATGTCCACACTTTGGAAGAGGTAGTAACTTATTAACGAATTAACCCGAAGACAAAAAAAATATGTTTACACAAAAAAACACACACAAATCAAAACAAAAGATCAACACCTTTTACTTACCATGTTACTACTTACTCTCGCTTAAATAACGGTTAAATTTAATACGCTATGGTATTAAACTTGTTGTTATAACGATTATCATCACTTTCACGATTAACGAAATAGTGAATCCTGATCTGCGTCGTGGTCGGAAGCCTCGAATAAAATTGAGGGTAATAAATCTAAATGATTACAACAGCCAAGGAATATAAACATAAACGTGAGTGTCTCTTTCCATAAGTAACCTACCCCAAAAAATTAAATAATTTTGGCCGATTCCTACCTGTATACCAAAATTGTTTGTTTATACACACCCATAATAATTACAATGGTTTTCTTCAAACTTCAAATATTAGATCCAAACAATAAAAACAGCTCAAATAACAGCCGCAATCAAGTAAATATATCAAGTAGATACTCAATCAAGTTAAATTATGTGTCAATTTAGACTTCAAATACGATAGGTATGCTCCATATATAATGCACCTACTCATTCTCTAGCTGTTGATTTTGCGTTTCATAATGCTTCATACCTGATTGGGAACTATAGCTATCTTGACCGTGGCATTGCTTCCAGACTGCGCCAGCCTCTGTATGGTATTAATAACACCCATAACATGGAAGGCAGAGATGAATAATAATGTAAGGACTGGATCTTGGAGAGTCTACACATGTTTTTCAATATTGCAAATTGTTTACAACAGCTACAGACAACATCCCTGAAAACACACATTGCCTTCACCCAGTGTCCGCATATTTTGAATTGACCCCGGGTTAAGCTATTGTTTTATGCATGTAGCCGTCCATTCAGTAAAAAGTGTGAAGAATAACAGCTCCAAAGCTTCTCCAGTTGAGTCCCCCCCCCCCCTAGAAGTAATTTACATTTTCCTTCCCTTCCTGACACATTAGTCATACTTTTTTTTAAGTTTGTTGTCACTTGAAAATTCATTTCATACAACTCATATTAATACAAGCAAATTTTCAGGAACGTACCCAATCCATTCATAACAAACACACATAAATAAAACTTCAGTTACAAATGACACTCCTTTCCAGTTTTGAGAACAGTAGTTTCTAATAGCCAGGTCGCTCGCTCGCTATGCGACCCGGCAAAAAATCGACCCTACCAACATGAATAAGCGTATAAAGAAATGACGGGCGCTAACGTCTAACTTCTGACCTTTGCTAACCTTTGCACATACCAGATCATCGAACGAAATTTCTAGTGGCCTTCGTGTTTGTACTGGGGAGACTTTCTTTAGCCAGAAAAGCATATAGCGACATAATTTGCTACTGGTGCTGTGGAATAAAATTTACGTAATAGTTCAATGCAGTGGCGCGTACCAAATAGTGAGTAAAAATTTTAAAAACTAAAAACTTCCTTAATTAGATAAGTGCTCACCCTCGGGCTTTCGCCCCGTTGGCGTAGTTATCCGAGGTGAGCAGTTGATCAATATATACATGGTGGGATTTTTAACATTTTTATCAGGACGGAACGGACGAAAGGAAGGAAGAACTGACAACGGACGCTGCTCATCGTCCTAGTCCCCTTCTGAACTTTGTACGGCGGGGACAAAAATAGTAGCTTTCTTCCGATACCAAAATTTTGACCACTTAAAGTCCGGGATGAGGCTATCAGCAATCGGACCATGGACCTAAATGCAGAAGGTCGCGTTGAGCTAGTCCATGATTGCAAATTAGATTATTTGTTGGGTTCCTTAGACTTTTGAAAACATTACAAACAGCACTGAAGTGAAATAAAGGTGAGGAAGTTTATCTCCCGAGCTAGCGTACCTAAGTCGCTCTACGTCTACCCATTCTTAAGACATATCATATTAACTGAGTGCAAAACTACCTTTATCTGACATGAATCAAATTGCTGTGGCTCATGTGATATGCAAACACCAATGAAGTTGTTCTGTCGTTGTGTAGTGCAAGCTGAGCTTTCAGCTAGCAACTACCCTTCTAGTCCAATTCGATGTGTAATATGGCAGACGGTTTGTGGCCTGCAACTCAGTCACCAGCTATGAAGCAATAAGGAAGTTTGTGACAGAAAAATGAGGTCACCAGTCACTTCCATGACTCAGTGAACACTCAGGAACAAAGAGATAACGCTGTGCCCCCGTCGCTGCACTGCGCCCCAAATGCACGTGTTGTTTACAAATTGATCCCGGAAGTAACCTATGGAATATTGCATAGAAAATTTTAGGTTATAAATAGAAACCGGTGGGAGATCGTTGTTTCTATTCCCCCTTTCTAACGTTATATTCCACACTATGTTTATGTTGTAATGATAACAAATTTTTATGTTCTTGTTATATAAAAATGATTTCAGATGCGTAGTATAAAAAACGTGTACAAAAGAAATTTTGAGTGAAAACTCTAAGGTGAATATTCGATCGCACTTTGCGGCTTGCCTGTTACGGGCCCAAAAAAAAAATCGGTGATGGAAACGGGGAATTCCCCACCACAACCAATCGATTACAGTAGGGATTAATCCACGAATGGTGTTGGGGTGGAGGATTTCAACTGTTTTTAGGCAATAATTCGCGTTCCCCCCTTCGCTTCCGTTAACAAATCGCAATTCTTAAAAACATTTTTTTTTCTCTCGCTGAAAATTTTCAAAGTTCCCCCTCTCGCAACATTTTTTTTCTATCCTCCCCAACTCCTCCATCTCCCCGACGTATATAATGATCCTCTCTAACCGCCAAATACATAGGTCAACCCCAAAATGGGCCGAGTCTGTCCAATGTGTTTCTACTTACGTGAACAATATTGTGGGCTCAGGGATAACCCAAATACCCCCAAAGTACATGGGTAATTGTTTATATTTGAACCAACGTTGTTCAATAGCACGACACAAAGTTTGAGCTACAATCTTGTTCATAGTCCATTGGACCGTTGGGTAATAGCAGTTATTGCAAGGAAATTAGGCTTCGAGCACATTGTCTTTATAACTTTCTTTCCCCCTCCCCGACCCCTCCCAAGTCAATGTTGAAGTACATATGCCGCGAGACAATGGCCACTTGTACTGTGTTCACACAACAATTGAATTGAAGGGGCGGGACGGCAAATATCACACAGGGCTTCCAACCATTAAACAAGATTGCAGTTAGTAAAATTGTAAACAACATAATATGGTCAATATAATTCTATGCAAATAAAAAAATCAGATATGTAGGCCTAACATCTTTTTTAATCGACCACCATATACTGGCCATGAGATACCACAAAATTATGCATCGCAGATTCATGACCCCACTCGGTAGAACCGACCATTTTGAGCTATTTTTGACCAACGCAGGTATTTGCCCAACATCACTTTTACCCAACAGATTTGCACTCAATTCAGTATAAGTGTTATGTCAGCCTCAAATAAAATATTTTAAGATTTTATGTGTCAGCCAACAATTGTCTACGTTTTCGTAATTTGAGTTTGTCACATTTATGAATTTGTCCAGTGTTTTGCCCCCCCCCCATAATATGGCGGTGCAGGACTCAGTCAGAAAGATTTCGACACGATCACGTAAATACATCTTTGTCAAAGATTTGCCTCAAAATATTGGTCAATGGTGACAGGATTGAGACCACAACACAAGGAATGCAGTCACATAAAAATAAGGGCAACGCCTTGAATGAAAGGTAACACATGCAGAAAGGTTAGTTCAGATAAAAGACCACAAACAGCATACTTATCAACAAAACAAATACAAAAAATAACAAAACAACCATAAGAACACACCACAACAACACAAAAGACAACAACGCAAACGAAATTAAAACAAAAAAAAACAACAAAGAGCAAAACAAAAACAAAGCAATAAATAATACATTTTTTTTGAAGAGGCGCCCCCAATTGTTGCAAAAATTTTGAGATTTTTACACGGTTGCAAGGTTACTGGCTGGTAAACTATACCTGCGAATGATTAAGCTTGAAACTGTCTATGTGTTTTAAAAGAAGGAATTTTGTATTAGAATAATTAATATCGGAGATCTCCGTAATAATTCAACGGCTGTTCGACAGCCTTCCAGTAAAAAAATAGCCGGGAAATTAGCGCCATGTACGTGTCTACGCTCATCCTTTATTATTTTATTGTTCCAGGCAATTCCAAGTTAGAGGTTTCTTGAGGTGGCACTATTTCATCATGGACGGACTAAACTTAGCATTTCCAACCATGCCGTAAAGGTGCAACAGAGATTTTGAGCACCCAAATATTGTGTCATAATAGTATTTCCTATAGATTAGACACTCAATCGATTTCTTTCCTTTTATTTGGCTACAGAAATGTCTAAAAAGTGAAAATTTGCAGGAATAGCTTTAATGTTCCCCACCCTATTACACTTTTTCTCCTGTTTCCGTAGGAAGGACCAACACCTTAATTAATTCCAAAGTTGTACTTGAATCCGACCTAAATTTTAATGTGAGTGTAATTTTGTGGTATTACCATAGCCCATAGAGCACTATCCAAAATATTTTCCGGTTAAAAGGCGACTAAAAAACCTGGTTTGCGGGCCCGACCGACCCTGTTTTTCGTTGTGTCAGATTTGTTTATTATTTTTTCCAAATCATGTAAATCACCCGTTTAACCCAAATTTATCATTTTGGCTAGTATTTTAAAAAGATTTTGGGGTCTATTTTTAGGTCAAAAAAAGGTCAGAAAAGGAAAAAAATTAAAAAAAAAAACCAATTGTCGACCACCCGCCCGCCCAGCCCGAACCTACTTGAAAGGTCCGCTCGCCCGTTAAAACATGGTTTTTCGTCGCCTTACCTAAACAAAATCTTTTAGCTTACAGCATCACTGGTAAAGAAAGTCAATATTTGCAGATGAGATGAGAAAAATACAGTTTCTTAGCGGATCCAAAATCCACTAAAAATACAAGAAGTCATCAAATTATACTTAGCTACGCCATTCATCCAAATAATTTAACAATTGATTAATGGATAACTTTCTTTGAGGTACGGCTAAATATAAGAATTCACCATAAGTCAGGATTAAAATAATTAAAAAACTGTAAGCAATTTGTGTTGGTTCAAATAGATTCTTAGCTTAAAACACCAATAGCCTGAAGGGCATTTAAACGCCGTTTTTGATACTAGTATGTTGGGATTACTTTTAGTATATGATCTATTAGATGTGTTTAGAGAAGGACTATCGAAGGCTTTCTAAATCTAATATAAATATGATGTCTATTTGGTCAAATCGAAATATAACTGTCGGGTTACGGTTGTGAAATCACTTATTTTGGCAAAGATTAATTACTTGCTTCAATGACTTGGTAAGTTGAAGGCCATTGCGACCGAAACTTGGGGTTCGATGCAGAATGGGTACCTTCAGTAAGATAAATGAGCTGAAATGGCACATCTCAAGGTCAAATCATCGGGAGGTCAACTGGTATTGGCTGGTCGTTTTAACTAGTATTAGAAATAAGTTTTTTGGAAAGTGAATGTCAATTGTGACCCTGTATTTATATTTGTATGGACCCAGCAATGGAACGATACTAATGAAAACATTGTATATTTAGTTATTGGTCTCGCGATATTTTTTAAAATATGGGCTCGACTGCGTCTAGTCCAATATTTTTGTAACTCATAGCTCGACCAATAATATGGATCATAGATGCAAAATGGGAACCTCCCATGTTTTAATGAGAGTCAGAGGTCACATAACCAAGTCACACATGAAAGAGGTCAAGTGTAAATAGGTTGTTGGGTTAAGTTATTGGAAGGTTGATGTGCATACCAATACAACCAAACTAGATGCAACACGGTCCTCTGTAATTTGCAGAATGAAAAAATGCAGAAAAGCTGAGAAATTGTACGCGAGTTGTCACCACAATATTGACTGTTTTATTGATTCCGTGTCTGCGCTGCATCGCATCCTGGGCTTGCTTACAGTATTCATTACAGAATTTTGACAACTCATCTGTCTAGCTGAGAAAAAATTCAACTGACTGTACAAAGTGAGGATGATTATTGTTCCTTTTATACCAGAACAGAAAAGCACCTATGAGGGTTAGTCTTGTTTTCACAATTCCATGAAGTAACCTCATAACCTTGAAACTGGCATTAGAGCACTGGGAAGTGCCAGCTTTTAGGAGTTCAATGGTGTGGAGTATGGAAATAGCAGTTCAGAAAATTAACTATAAATTTAAATAATAATCCTAATAATACAGTGCTTACAGGCGCGGATCCAGGGAGGGGGGCGGAAGGGGCGTGCGCCTCCGGTAAATGCTGCAAAATCTTGCAAATTCTACCCATTTTGGACAAGTTAAAGCGCAAAAAAACGTACGAACAATCTCAAGGCGCTGACATAAAAGCAAAACATAACAAAAGTAGCATGGATTGTCACAACCACAAAAGGGAAAGTACTATGTGGTTTTTTACAACTCTTCTTCGGTTTTGATGACACAATAGCTTGCAATACAAGATATAATCATGGTATACAAAAGATATGGAAATCGTAGGGCTCCGAATTAACACACCTCTTTGTAACACTTGTAGCTGAGCAAGCAATCTGCCATGGAATGCATACTTCATGGTTTTTGCTCAGGTTATCCTAGTATGCCATTAAATAAACTTGCGTCATCCCCTTGGCAAGAGGGCAGTCTGGAGCATGACCTTAGATTACCTTTGACCTTGGTCCATGACCTTTGACATCATCCAAATCTAGTTTAAATCGGACTTAAACTTTTCAAAGGAGATGCGAAAAACGAAAACCTTACAAACTGGAACTACACATACCACACATATGGACATGCGCGTCCTAACAATATCCCCTCTGCTTATACACCTCTGCTTTTCAAGCCAGGGGGATCATAAACAACAATATAACTCACCTATCGTGACAACAACTCACACCACTTAGTTTTTTGCATTTTTCTCTTTTTATTCTGCAAATTACAGAGACCGAGATGCAACATGGGAACCCGTATATAAAATGAGGTCAATCGACACAAAGGGCAAAAGTCATCTTAGGTCAACTTGTAAGATAAGCTGCTTTGGTTAATTTTGGGAAGATGATGTCTAATTGCAACCAAACCTAGGTCAGACTAGATTCAGTCCACTGGCCCTAGGCCTTAAATTGGGCTTGGGCAATGGGCTGATTCCCCATTCCTGTGAAAAAGAATTTATCACAGAAAACCACATAAAGCGCTTTGGAAGTAAATAATCCAGTGTTGGATATTGACTTGCCAGTATCCCAGAGGACGATACAACACGCGTTCCAGAATGAACCAGAGCATTATGACGTCGATGGGTCAAAGCCGCAAGGAGCCCCCGGGGGAAGCCCATCGATTGAAACGAGATGATTGAACTTCATTAAACAAGCCTACAGAATCTCTAAACATAGCAAACAGGAATGTCAGAACAATATAACGCGATTGGGAAAGCAGACAAAAGTTGCAAAAGTAATGAAGGAGTATCGCCTAGATGTGCAGGACATCGGTGAGTGCCGTGGTCAGTTTTTGGTAAAGTGAAACTTCGAACGGGAGGACTGTATGCCTGGAATAGAAGATTTCATGGCAATTGATGTTTGCCGAGAAGGCATTGATAGGATGGAAAACCGATAATTCTAGAATCATATCCCTCAAATTTTGCTAATTGACCTATTATACATGCTGTGCACCAACACTGGATGCATCTGATGAAGAAAAAAACAATTTCACGAACACTCCAGTCCGTAGTAGAGAATTTCACAAACAGATAAAATGGTGCCCATAACAAGGCGATAAGAATCAAAAGTTGGAGCTAACAACATTGATAAAGATATGGTGATGGGGAAGCATGGCATTGGAACATCAACATATAATGAGAAAGACTCCGAACTTTTGCGGTGTTGAACAGTTATGATAAAACAGGCGCTCTATTCAAGAGACATTCATAAATTACACCTGGACATCTCCTGACCAAGGACTACGAACAAATGTGACCATGTTCTCATCACAGGGAAATACTAGGCATCAGTGAAAGAAACCTGTCAGAGTAATGCATAAGGGGTGCAGATGTTGGAATCGACTACCAAATTGTAATAACTCAATCAAGCTCAAACTTAAGAAACAGATCACTTAGTTAAGTCAAATCAGAAGCATCGGAGAGATGAAGTATGATGTTTCACAAATTGCAAAACCAGAGACAATTCTCAATTGAACTCAGGAACAGATTCGCCGTACTGGAAGCAATATAACTCAGAGAACCAATACAGCAATAATGAATACCTTCAATAACAGTTAAAAGTGCAATGAGAGATTTCACATATCATGTGTTCCCTAAAAAAATCGAAAGGTACTAATTTTTGCCACTGAATGTAAAGTTTTCCATCAAAAATTCCCAAGCTGGAACGTTGCCCCATCTGGCTCGAAAAAGCGGGAGGACATGGGCCAAATCTGCATTTTCCTCGTCTTTCTCGTGAATTTTGACAATTTCAGCCTAAATTTGTGGTAAAATTAAGTGAATCCGGCATTTTGCGCGCTACGCCTGCATTTCGTCAAGGTCAGAATTCATTGGAGGCGAATCTAACGAATTTTGCCCACTCTGGCGGGACCCTTGGGACTGTTGCCCCCTGCGGGATCCGCGGATGGATTTAAAAAGCTCACAATTGAACGCCGGTGGCATAAGAATGACTCCATTAATTGGATGAAAGCAGGCTGGATTTTCGAGAATGGCAAAGATACAAAAAGCCTATACACATCTTCATCTTGAGAAACATAGTTGAACATGTATTGAACTGGTAGGAACTTTTTAAGCTTAATTCATCGATTTCGAGAAAGCCTTTGATTCGATCACGAGAAGTAAGCAATGTGGGAGATAATGAGATAGTACAAAATTCCAAGAAATAACTCAGCATGGTAAAACTAATGGTAGGGGAACCGGGGCCGTTGCAACACTTTTTGTCCCCAAGTACTTACTAGTTGTTAAAGGTACCACAATACATTCCATTTGAAAGGTCTATGTCAGCTTTATTTAAGAGCTGGGTTTAGTCTTAACAGGTCATGTAGTTTTTGAGGTGTGATTATTTTAAAACAGGGTGTCAAGTGTTGCAACATGCCCCATACCACGTGTGGTTCAGTTGCATCACTAGTGTGGGGCAATTGCAACACATCAATAAGAAAAGAAAACACAAAGTTTTTCCATTTTCATGATCGATAAGTTTCTCATTAAAATGCAACACATATCACAATCAAGATAACAATTATACAGCTCAGCAAACGCTTTTGAAATAGAAACGACCTTTTCAACTGAATCTTTTTGTTACAATTCAACATGCAGTGCTTCTGTTACTTAATGCATTACCGTTGTCATAAGGCATGTCTAAATAATTGTGTTTCTATTTAATATGCTGTGCGAAATTAACTGATGTATTCTGTTCTCACCAGTTGAGCACAATAATGCTAACATAGGGGCTACATAAGAGTAAAGAAAACTGCTAATATACAAATGTGGAGAAGAGAAGAAGACATTCTTAATATACTAATCTTTCACCGAAAATTCTAATAATAGATTATCAAAGAAAATTCTACCATAGGCCTAATTGTGCGAAACTATTACGTAACACTTAATATCAACTTGCAACACTTGCAGAGAAAAAGTTCAACATGTTAAAAGGCCACATCACACTTACTTACTAATATTGCTGATAATACTGACCAAAGCACTAATGTAGACCCTACATTTTGTAGGCCGATGTTAATAAAAATCTTACTTTAGATATGCCACATGCGCTCTGCAAGGAATTTAATCAATGCCAAACAAACGAGTGTGCTCCTTTATTTTGAATAACATTTCATTTTGAATTTGCACTTAAGTTTTGTTTATTGAGATGAAAATTTAGTCACACTCATTTATCATGTTCTTAAATCTACATTTTACAGAGTCACTAATAAGTCATTTTTTCGAAGTCCACTATCAGTAAATGATTCAAATCAAACTCCTTTTTTAGTATTTAGTAAACATTTGCCCAAAAAAGCCACAGGCAAGAGCCCAATAGTGATGACTAAAGCACTCTCTAAATTAAAGTTGAAGCCTTAAAACCCAAAGTAAATAAAGGGAACTAACATATAAAGGAACTAAAATGAAGAACAAATATGTAAAAGTTTCTTTACCGATGAATAACTTCTTTAAACAGCTTCACATTATTGAGCGGCTGATCCATCAGCACTGCTTTAGAAACATTAAAATAAAACTTTTAAAAATTGATCATTTAAAAAACTTCTGAACTTAAAATTCATTGTCGTTTGAATTATGTCAGATAATATCAGTTAAATCATAACTAGGGCGATGCCCGGGGGCCTATGTCATTACCAATGACTATAGGCATATAGACATATGAATGATTTAAAGGTGCACACGGGAGTTGGAGATTTCACATATCAGGTATCCACGAAAAAAATCGAAACCCTGATTTTTGAACTGATTGATGCCCCCAAAGCTTTCGTCACTCAATATATCCCCCATTGAAAGGATAAGCTGAGAGAGAATGAGAAATGTTTTGGTACAAAAATTGTGTGAGATAATCTAATTTCCTTTGGGAGCAAATACGAAATTCAGCCTATGTATTGAAATGAAAGCAAATAAAAATCACTTTTGTTTTCATCTTTAGGAATTTCTGTTGCAAAAGACAAAGTAAGAAACTTTTTGAGTGTCTTAATAAACCACTAATATTGCACCTTTGCACCTATTTAAAAACACCATTCATACAGGACACCTTTAAAATCTTTCCTTTCAAAGATTTACAACAAACCCCTAAAATTCCTATTTTATTCACAAGCTGTTGCAAATGACCCCGATCATGGCAGCCATTACATGTGCACCCCCTACACCAATTCGTAAGCTTACAAATCTACAAACTTTATGGTGATATGGCAACCCCAAATATCAGTCATTCCTTCGCCAAAATACACAGCTTCTCCCTCAGGCATTAACTGCATATAAACAAACAGTTTCATTTTTCTCCCAAAAAAAACAGTTTTTGAGATATTTCACCCCGGGCGTAGCAGCCGCCGATTAGTTAGGCAGGTACATGCAGTTAGAGAGGTTGGCAACATATCTTCTGTATAATGTGAGAATCACTTTTTGAGTCACTTCTCTAGGCATGAGCGGTATTGTTGCATCGTCCCCGTGTTGCAACCGCCCCGGTCCTCCCCTATATGTGACGTGCATGCGCATTACTTGATGATGGAGCGGCTACAGAGTGGTTTCCCAAGTGAAAAATTGGTGGGTTCCAACAAGGATGCGTGATGTTTTTTTTTGTTTCTCGTCGTAATTATGGATAAGGACCAGAACTGCTAAAACATAACACCGGCATACTATTGTCGATGCATGTCCAGCTTGAAGATCTTGTAATTTTGCGCGCGACGATATCGCCCTCGTTTCATCAACTCACAACCACTTGCAAGGAAAACAAAATGCATTCTGACCTGTTAAAGAAGGTCGGATAAAGATCAATGACAGGAAAAACCAAAATAAATGAGAATGAAAAAAAAACTGAGGCAGTTCAATAGACGGAAAGGGCATTGAGGATTGTATGAATTCACCTTTCTTGGTGCAATGTTAGTAAAGAGGGCGGTGGAGAAAGTGACATTAAGAGCATCATTAATAACGCAAGACATGGTTTTTGTAAACTAAAAGTGAATAAGGTGTGGAGGTCAAAGAAGTACGGAAGGAGACCCAAAATCAAGTTATTCTAAAACAGACCTCGTACTTTCTCTCGGTTTATTTGAGGAATATGAGGAGGAGGAGGTATTAGTATTTAACGAACACATCAAAAAAAAAAAAAAAAAAAAAAACCCTATTGTGTTATTTTAAGTTTCACGGAAGATACTTTATTTCACTTTAATCATACCCACGTTTAGGGAAGAAAGCCCAGTGTTAGAAGTCAGGAGGAAACGGAGTACCCGGAGAAACCTGCGAGGCGATATGGACTGGAAACCAAACGCACATGAAATCACAGTCCCAACCGGGGTCGAACCTGGGACCAGTGGTGCTGAACGAGGGAAGACACTGCGCTAACCCGACCCACCCTGTGAGACATGGAAGATCAACAAAAGTGATGAAGGAAACCTATATGATTCATTGCAATATCAGAGAGCACTTCAAATATTCTGGCCAAACATTTACTTGGCATGGACAACTCACTTCTCCTCAACTTACCCAATGAGTCAGAATCAAGAGAAGGCGTGGATTGGATAGGTCAGTCCTTAAAGCAAGATAACCATCATTGTTACCTGCTCTAAACATGGAAACCAGAAGAAAA
>JAMKCH010027735.1:0-26222 GCA_023653785.1 Ophioderma brevispina
TGTTAGAGCTGCGTAGTCAAGGTCTGTGAGATTCTGACTTTGGTGATGTCTAGAATGTTTGACCGCCTTTTTATGCTGCTGTCCTACCTATTACCCAGGCTATTACCAAATGACCCCTTTTTATCACAAGTTAGCATAAAATATCCACTTTTTTTAAAGAATTTGAACATCCAAATTTGAATTTTCGCAGCCTACGTGCACATTTTTAACAATTTTATAATTTCATGGCAGCAATTTTATAATTTCTTGGCAATTTGAACTCTGGAAAAGAGGCACGTCTTAGTTTAACTTCAGGTTTTAACATCATTGGCCCCTTCTTTAAGTTTCATACTGGATGACCCCGTTTTTATCCAGCTTGTGTACCGAATGACCCCGTATATTTTGGGGTACATTTTATGTGAAATGACTCGGGAAAGGACTCTATTTTCCACCTGTCCGAGGCGCATATACCCATCACTTCACATAGGGAGTGCCCCCCCCGGCACTAGTTGACACATTGTGTTTGAATAAATACTCTCTGATAATAATTTGCTAAATAAAGATCTCCCCATCCCGATTGCAGTCTGACAAATCATCTAGAATGCAAAATTATTTTTTTGGCGGGAAAATTGCAGCCATCTTGAATAATGACCATCACTTTCCACTTTTAATATATCAATTGCAAGTATAGTACACACCTTGCAGGCATATAGCCATGCAAAACATGTTTAAATACTAACAGAAAAATGGAAAATCTCCCTAACCTTCATTTATGAGCTATATACCATTGTCGAAATATGGGCGTATACGTCCACGTAAGATAAATGCAAATTAGCATGTCTTGCCAGGCTTCCCTTTTTCTACCTTTTTGATATGTTGTTTGGGAGATCTTTTACTGCTAGGTACAGCAAGAAAACCTTCTGTAGCAATTTTGTCCAGGTGTACCTAGTATTTTTCATAGATTGAGTGGACTATATAACATCCCGCTTAACATTACCTCGCCATTCATTCTGAAACGTTGTATTTCTTTTACTGCATCAAGAGCCTCAAATCCAATCACATGTTGTAATACTTTGTTTAAATCTCCAAGCCTACAATTTGCGTTGCCATAGTTCAATGTCCACCATCGGCCGTAGTAATATTTTGGCGTTATCCAAACGTACTTTGATCCATACAAACCATCCTGTAATACCTATAATTTCAAAAGTGTCTCATTTAAATCTCAAATTATTTCAAAATAATAACAACAACAGTCCACCCTGACTTCAAAGTCTTACCGGAAGTACTCTTTACGACACAATTATCTAATACGCCTGTACGGCGGTCCGGTAAGTATTTCTCACGGTGCAGTCTGTGTCACAGACTGCGAAAGATCTTATCTAATTTGATACTGCGTGAGAGACTAACGTTATCAGTCCGTCATAGAGAATGTGTGTAAATGAATCTAAATCTCAAATATCTCCGGAAAACAAGGGGTTCTATGGATGTTTTTGCATCAGAGGATCCTTACTATGTTTTGTTGTGAATATGCATCGTAATTGGGTCTGAACCTATAGAACCTAGCGAGAAAAATGAACTATTTATCGGGTATTTCGGTGCTCGCAGACACCGAAAAGTGAATACGCAATCGCTACGGTCGCATCCATTTTCTCACAATGCCTTTCGATATTTTTCCAGTCTTGAGAATTTTCGAACACTGGTTTCAATTTACGCCAATTTTTTTTTCAATTTTAGAAACAGGATTAAGTACTTGCCGGACCGCCGTAATACGCCTGGTTCGTTTCATTTGAATGAAAGGAGGCCATTGTGGCCAGTGTTCAATTTGTACATATTTGTGTTTTTCACCCGGCTATTGCAAAGATACGAATATTAATTAATGGATGCAAATTCCGATATTTGTACAATGGGCTGTCTCATGCATATGTATAATTTTTCGTCTCATTCCTAGGTTATGCTTATTATTATTATGATTATTATTATTATTATTACTAATGCTGGCATTCGACACTTCGTAACTTACCTGACAGAAAAATGCTGCTGCTAAATTGAGAGGTATACGCATGATGATAATTCGGGCATCGTGCTTCTGTAAAGAATTATTATTGCATAAATATAAAGACCGAACACCATTTCACAATTAATGGTATTGTTCTATAAATGTTAAGGTGAAATTCTGAAGGTTCCATGCAAATTGGGAACGCAATCATAAAATTTACTGTATTTATCACAATTTTATGAAAATTGGTCCCCGTATCGTCGATGAACATAGTTTCACATTTAAAAAGTGATATTTCACATACGCCAAACAGTTCTGTCTCCGCTTCCAAACGCTAAAGTTAATCAAAGTACAGAAGGTGACACAAAAGTTGGCAACAAAGCATTTTGCGCTAAACCATAACATGTAATTTTTCCAAACCGTATTAATTAGCAAGATTTTTAAAAAGTAATTAGAGTATTATACACATTTCTTTTCTAAAGTTATAGAATTATTTCATAAGTGAAGATTAATTTTTGTCATTTTAATGTACATTTATATTGATTACTTTATTTTCTCACCTTAATATATTTAAGAAAAAATAATTTGAAAATAAATTATATTAATGCTACACATAAAAATACATTATTCCCGTCAATGGCTCCCTCAAAGTGTCACAATATTTACAGGGCTATGTTAGTTAGTTAAAAATCATTTAAAATAACAAGTATCAAACGAACGCAACGCAAAAACAAACCAAAAAATGAAAAATGGCTCAAGTATTGAAAACCAAAGATCTAGAAAAAAAAATGTCTTTGGTTTGTTTGGATTTTTCCTATTTATTTCCAAATTATCCAAAGAATGTAACAATTGGTCGGCTGTAATTACCATGGCAACCAAAAAAAAAATCCGAGAACATGTTTTTTTTTTCCACATGTTCTATAGTACATTATCCCAAAGGTTCTTATAATATATTTTAGTTACGTTTGTTAAGTTAAGAACATTCACATATATAGCATTTTTACCATGGCAACCAATGTGAATTCATACCTATTTTTAAATTTCAGACTAAGACTTATATGTTTGCATATTGTATGAATAGGTTGCATTTTTAAGAACGTGAGAAATCGCTCACAAACCTCGCACTAACGTTGATAACCCCTTTAAAGTGACAGGAGAAATTTCTTATTTGAGAATACAAATTTCTTATAAATTGCACTTGATCGGTTGTAGACCACCTACCGATAACGTTTCGAAGGTGTATTGGACAAACAAGTACAAAAGAAAAGCGCAAACTGTGTTTTTGAACTTGCCCGCAATCGTAATTTTCCCTATAGAACACCGTGCTTTGATTTGCCGTCGTGCACGACAGAAAATACGAAATCATCAGCTTATTACATAAAGACAGTGTATTCGGCTTATTCGCTTCAGGTGTGTTCTAATACTTTAGTAAGTATTCCAAATATGCGAAAAAAGGGGGCGCTTCTTTCTGAAAATGTCCTCGTGTCTCTTTAAGGTTAAACACCATTAACTCACTTATACACAATAATCTATGGGAAAAAACTTCCAATGGCAACGTTGGACATGTTTCTTTCACTAACTTTCATACTGGAAAAACAACAATGTCACGCCATAGTCCAAGCTAAATCCACCAAATACCATATTTTCAATTTATAGTGATCGATCAGAAAAAAAATGTTTTAGTTATGAATCATTGAGCGTAGAGTGCATCGAAATGCCCAGCACGATCGACAACGTGCCAAAATCGAGATGAAATTGATGAACGCGAGGTACAGTGCCTCAGCTGCTGCTCAAATGCCATTTAATCTGAGAAAACACACCAGTCTACCATGCAATGTACGCAAGAACTTACTGTTGTCCCAAAGAATGACACTTTTTGTCTCGGTAAGAAAATATCAGCCATCACTTTCTTTTTAACTAGTGCATTTTTGATATTTTAAAGCAATTTTTTTAAGATGCCTTACAAGAAAGTAGTGCACCCAACATTTTTAGCCTCACGGCATTCTAATGAATAACCTTAAGCGATATAAATATTAAGTGCTTTATTTACGTTAACATATGTATTTAAATAGAAACAAAATAGCAAACCCTTTCACGTGAGTATGCAGGGGTGCAAAAAGTTGGGAGTGCGGAGCACCGCTCCCTGAGTGGTGTAAAAAGTTATTTTCTTCCCCATGTCCAAGATTTCGTGATAACCGCTCAGTAAGTATTCACGTAACCCCAACATTATATTACTTAATTTAAGTAATAATGTTGGGGTTACGTGCATACTTTCTGAGCGGTTATCACGAAATCTTGGACATGGGGAAGAAAATAACTTTTTACACGCCTCCCCCATGGTGGGTTGTTTGCATCTATAGCCGGGAGCGGGCTGACGTCACATCGCGGTGAAAACAAAGGGGAAGCCCAGGGAATCCCCGAATCGCGGTGAAAACAAACTGCGCAAATTGCTTCTTTAAGTTTACTGCACATCGTATGACACTATGCGTGCAGCGCGCATCGAATTACGCACGTTGTTGCCATGCCGTTGCCAAGCAGATTTTGTTGAACTCCCGGATTTCCGCTCCCGGCTATAAGGGCAAGGTTATAGTATAAGATTACCTTCAGATTTCGCAAGTGCCGTGGAGCACTTTGTATGCCTTTAATAGCTTCGACAGTAAGAACGTTTATCCCACCTTCAGTCAGAACACGGTAGAGGGCTTCTACCCATGAGTGTTTTACAATTACAAATATATTTCAAGTGCAGCTTCAATCGTTTTCCGCCATATTATCAATTAAATATGGCATGACAAGGTAAACGTTCTTGAGAAAATGAGCAAAAATGGAGGGACCAGACAGAAAACACATATGCATCGAAAGTAACAGACAACGAAACAGACGAAGGGCGGAAGTAATGGGTTATGTAAGAGTATGTTGAAAAAGACGAGGAATTGAAAAGATACAAAAAACAAATCATGCAACGAAAATATAACCAATTCCAAGTGATAGCGTGTTAACAAGGTGGTTCTCGAACCACAGTGGCGTGGTTGCGAAGAACCATTAGGCCAAAAAAATTATTGGTATTGGAGTAAACGGGCCAGTGCAAAACAGGGTAGGCGGGCGGATTTTTTTTTTAACATTCACTTTTCTGTGCTTTATGGACCATGCATGAGCATAGCTATAAATCACACAATGACAAAACAACTAAGTTGGAGGGAGAGCCTTGATTCAGCACCAAGGTTACTCAGCACCTTAATTTATTGGATAAATTGAACATCAAAACATTCTTACAAGTACCCATATAAGATTTTTATAAATTTGGCAGTGTTGGTGGTGGTGGAAGGATAAACAAAACCTGTACAGACAATGGTGGAGAGATTCCCAAAATATATGTTGAATTTCAAAATGGCCTAACACCCAATGGATTCATGACAAAACGCCAAAACATGACGATATAGTTCATGTCCGCCAATATCGCACACTGTAACTGTTCATTCAGCAAGACAGCAACACATCATTGTACGACGGGCCCAGCGCAGAAACGGACAGCTTTCACACTGCAATGACGAACTGCCCCTATTTTCCTCGTTTGCAAATGCAGGACCACAAGGTCAATTTATTTTCCACGTCTTGTCCACAGAGCTAAGAAATAGGCATTTCACATACGGATTGAAACTGAGGCATCTCTCACATGCAGGACCACAAGGTCAATTTATTTTGTATCAAAACAAATCCAATTCATACATGAGGAAATGATCTGAATTTTTACATATTAATGTAGAAAATATGTAGCCTATAAGCCTTTTAAGGTTACCATACGTATCTGTATCCAGACATCATTGGATGGCTAGGAAGAAGTTCCTGGAGAAGAGCCCCAAACGCAGGTATCAATGGCCACGATATGTACCATTGGCCAGGCAGTTTTACTAACCTCAACATTTGTCTAATTCCTAATGCTTGACATAGAAATATAAACATCAAAATATTACAAAATTTCAAGGAATTTTTCCGCCAAAGAAATTTTTGGCACAAAAATTTAACAACCCCCCCCCCCTTTTTAATATCAAAAAACCAACACTCGCCGCGTGAAAGTGAACTTCCACAGGGAATTCGAAGAAAAAACGAGGCTTCTTAATAAAAGCACCCCGGTTAACGTCATGCCAAAGTCATTCTAAAACAGCACCAACCAAGACGACATCAAATGGGGGTTGAAAAACATGGGAGTTCTTGAATATGTATGCGTTACCAAATTCTTGAGAACCTGCGAGCATTATCATTGAGATCAAGTGTACACGACTTCCCGCCCTGGTTATAACACCTTTTATAATATTCCCTAGGTAAAATTATCGGACCACAAAAATTCAAAGTCTGGGAAGTAGATTCAGCAAGACCTTTATAGTTTGTTGATACGTACATCAATAGTTACCGTTAATTCCTACTCTGTATCCTACAAGTAAAGTCGAACCAACAACATACTTGCAAAATGACTTGTAAAGATATTTAAATCAAGTAAAGACAGAAATAAATCATAAATCTAAGCTGGGCTGCAGAATATATGTCAGACATTTGAACTAATTTTTCCACGCGAAAGTGCATGTAAAAATTGCTTAAGCCTCACACTTAAAACCCCTGGAATTTCTGAAAGGAAAAGAGTAATGCCGACATGGAATTGATATATTAAATAAAGAAATAAATTATAGGTTAGACTAATATAACCGGAACAAAAAAACATTAGATTCAACGACCCCTACTTTTAGGCCCCTTCATCACCAAACCCCTTAATGCAGTTTAAGTCGCAGCACATACTCGAGGTAATAATAAGAGAAAAATCCTGCGGTGGCAAACCCAGCGCAGAAATACCTAATTTTAAATTCTGACTTAAATTTGTCAAAACACGCACCAAATGTTATGAACAATAGCCCGCACAAGACCATGCGGCCTATTTTTCAGATATTGTTCCATGGCATATGCAGAACCACATACAGGTATCAAACACAGATCCAATCTAGTTTATGAGGGTGGAATTGCCCCCTAATGGAGCAGTTTGAAAAAAGGTAGGCACGTGAATTAAAATTTGATTGCAACAAAAATAAAATATCCAGAACAGACAAAATTTGAGATAACGCATTAAATGGATGCACACGTGTATTCCCTACACGCGAAAAAACCCAAAAAAAAGGCTAGAAGAAAGACTGCTAGTAACACGGTTGCCACATATGCCGATTTGCGAATTGACGGTAAAATTTGCAAGAGCCATTTTAATAAATCAAAAGTTACCGACCTACTAGTGCCAGTTGTTGTGTTTAAGCGTCACTCCCTTCCCTTAATGCCCTGACAATGAAGGCAAATGCTGCTAAATGCAAGAGATTGAGAGGAGAGCCCAAAGTTCTAAAACGTTGAAGCAATATAAGCTACAATAGAAGGTAATTGAGCGGGCCTGGCCAATTCAAAAGAATGTGATAAAAACTAGATTGGTTAAAATTTCATAACCTTGATTGGCCCCATTAGAACTTAAGAGAGAAGTTTATGATTTTAAATGAGACTCCTGATATCCGACCAGAGTATTATACGATTTTCCCACAACATGGCACCACAAGACTACTGCCACGAAAAACAGGGAAAAAAAAATTACCATGCTATTGAGCGATTTGGGGCACAAGATTGATTTTTTTTTCATTTGCCTTGGATAAAGGGAATGCATCAAAATTAAAGCAAAAATATAAACAACATGCCATTGCGTCAGCTGCACTTTGGACAATGGAATTTTGAACCATGCCCGGCTTAGCGCCCATCAAACCCCGAAGGAAAGGCCTGCATAGCGAGATTGCACTGCAGACAAATGATTAAGGAACCAGTTAGCATTGCAATTCCTCAAGAGAACGTTGTATTAGCTTTTGAGCATACCAACTTATCTTTTAATTCCCTACATCGTACATTCGTTCATGCCACTAAAACAGTTTGAAACACGGAATTGATTAGGAGACCTAAATAAGCGATAAATGAGGTAGGACATATTCATTCGACCGGTGCCACTGAGAGAACCCAAAACTCTAAAGATATCCTGAAAAACAAGCAAGGCCTGGCATGAATGTGATTTACCTAGCATCCATTGACCGCGATGTGAAAATGAAAGCCATACGGGGAATGGCTTGACCATGCAAGAGGAGGGCGATCATCGAATCGAAGCCCCATCCAAAAAAGAAGAAAACTAAAAAGGGCCTGGGGAACATGATGCCCAATGAAAGGCGCTTTTATCGATTATAGTATGGCGATTTATTTTGACCTTCTAACCAAAATCATCGGGGTGTGACACCTTTTGTACTGGTATAACGGAATGCTGATTGTCTGTATGATAGCCACCATACTCCCCTAGCTCTTATCGTTTGAAATTTGGTGAAATGGCCACAACAAAATTACTATATTGAACAGAAACATTATCCTGTCAAACCCAAAATTTACCGGTTGGAATGGACCCGATAATTCTTCCAATTTGATTTCTTCTACAAACATTTCCAAAGTATGATATGCCAAACTGAAAATTGATTTAAGTTGATTTCCAATACACTGCACCACGATCCCCTTATCTGGCCAGCCTTAAAACCGAATGAAAAAATCAAACAATACCATTTTGCAGTCAAGTCAGAGTAGGATTTAATTGAAACTGCTAAAAACTGCAACATTTATGGTGGATGTATAACTGCAACAGAGAGTGGCGCGGACTAATTGGTTAGGAAGCTTGCCTTTGTACCCAAGGGTCCCGGGTTCAAATCTCAGTGGGGCTATTAAATCCTGGATTTAATTTGCATAAGTGATACTGGTTAAACTCAGAAGTACCACTCACTTCATGGTTCATTTGTTACGGGCAAAGGAACATAGCGCTGATTAAGCTGCCGCCTCGAAGTTGCATTGTTTCTGTTTGAACAGTTTGTTGTATGACTCTGGCATTTAACCTATGGGCTACGATATGAGATTAAATAAATCAGATATTAATTATAATATTATAACAACACGATAACTGTCCTTGTACTCAGGGCCCCAATATTAAAAAAGGGCTCTGAAATTGAAAATAGGTTACCTCGAGAGAACTTTTTTTACAACTAACATATATCGATAGTTTGAAACCCCAGAATTACGAATCTAGAGGTCGTAAAATTCGCAGGGATTGCAAAAAATAGATATATAATATTACGCAATACAGATGACGTCATTAAATTTAGTGAAAAAATTAAAATTTTACAATTTAAGTGTCTGGCATATTTGAATAGAATATATATCAGGCTTTATATTTAACTTTATTTGAAAGCTCTATGATATTTGCATTTTGTGTTAGAGGACTTTTAATTTTATTTCTTCCATTGACGCATGTACAAAATAAAAATTTCAACTACGAATTTCTAAAAACGCAATTTCTCTGTTTTTCCGGGGTCTAAAATACTGACTATTTTCTCTGGTAAGCACATATTTTTCTAATTTATGTACATTTTTCACTATTTTCATATACCTATGGATGTTCTTAGAAAGAAAATCTACTTTTTATTTCAAAATATATACAGTTATGCTGCCTATTGAACACAATTTTATGACGTCATCAAAATTTGGCTCAACGTGTAAAAAATATGAATTTTGTTTCTATTGCTTAATATGCTACCTTGCACCAATATCTTTATATTCAAGACATTTTTAAAGCTTCCAATGATATTTTTTACCATTGATGAACGAAAGAAAATATCAATTTACACTGTTGTCTATATAAAAATGCAATTTAAAATCCATTTTTCTCGAATTATATATTTAACACTTTTGAGCAGCATGAACCTTACTTATTCTTAAGCTTTTCTTGAATGTGTGACTATTAAAAGTTATTGGCAGTGGTTTAAAGGGTTTAGGTATACTTTAAGGGAAACATAAATGTGACCTATCATGTCAAATGTTTATACTAGGACGCCCTCTGTTGTTTTACCATAGGCAAAGTACTTACTGCAGTGTCCTAAGACAGTGTTGCAATACTTCAGTAATTTCAAATTTCAGTTTTAAAATCATTGAAACAGTGTTAAGACACTGTTTACAATGCTTTGTAAGTCTGACATTCTGGATTTTTTATGTTAATTCTCTTACCTGCATAACCTCTTATACAAGAGGGTGGCGTGAGGCCCCCGTGAAGTTGCTCCGGTGCGCAAAAGCCAAAGCTTCCGGGTAATAATTGTCTATCATCCCGAGTCATTTTAATGAATATAGGTAGCACATTCAACGGGGTTAGGGCATGCCGTCAAAAGTCGAAGGGTGGGCGGTGGTGGTGGTGAGGGGGGGTATGGGTTGCCACCAAGAATTCATATGGCACATTAAGTTTCTGTAAAACTAGTAAAATGTATAATTTGGAAGAAATGAAAATTCCGATATTTTTTTGCACTAAATGGATTTTTTGCCTATTTTCGCGGAATGCCCATTTCCCGACTCGCGCTCGCGGACCTTATGAAGTAATTGTGACGCCATACTGACGTATGTGTAATCTCTGTGTGCCCCCCCCCCCCCCCCCCCCCACACACACACACACATTAGGCACATTCCGGACTTAAGAATCATGTTCCCTCTAAGGCTGTCTACATAGTTAATCACTCAAGCCTTTTGTACTCGAGATGTGTTTACAAAGTGTGCTAATAATAGAAGGACATAAATACAATTACAATTAATGAAATAAAAATCAAAAAAGTTTTTACGATTTAAGGGCAAAAACAAATCTGAATAGTGCCACAAAAAACTGATTTTTTATGCTAATGAGTATATAAACCGCTCTGGCCGATTTGAATTCATTTCCACCAAAATATACGCAAAATATGTTTTTCAGACATAATGTCGGCCAATATGAGGGCGAATGTCAAAATTAGGAAATTCAAATGTCATATGCCAACCTAATCTCCACACAATTGGATACAAACCGAACAATGTAAACCTGGATAATCAAATTGTCAAAAAGGGAAAACAAAAAGCCACATAAAGAAATTGTTATTAGTGACCTAAGTGACTCATAAAATTAAACAAATAATGCCGTAACAGAAGATTTCAGATGTTGATAACAGTGAATTTATGATGCCTATTACAGCTCTTGAGAATCTGTTAAAGTTCAATTGGCTTCTTGACATCAGAAGTGCACTGTCGATGACACATCCGTAGAATGATGGCAGATGATGATGTGATTTTTGTGACTGGCGAGATAAGAAATATGGCAGTGTAGATTGTTGAAGAACATCCCGAGTTCCACACTTCGGCAAATCAATTACGCTGAACTCCGAGTAGTAGATATATCTTGAATCTCTCGCAAACATTGGGCAAATGTGTTGACTGGATAGATGATCGTGAGAAGTTGGGAGATAATCATAATCATAATTCAATTTAACCTTCTTCACAATGTAGGCCAAAGAGGTATATAGAAGAAAAACAAGAAAAAAAATAAGTAGTGAAGAGGTGGGATTTCAGTGGCGTCTGAAAGTGGTTATGTTGTCTTGGTACGGAGCTCAAACAGTAGGATTCCAAAGGCGGGGGCAGCGATGGAAAATGCCCGATCGCCTGCCATCTTCCTGCAGAACGAGGACATCAAAACTGACAGCAGTGCCTGAGCGAAGTATAAGGAGTCTGGCGAACATGAAAAGATGATATATAGGCCGCCGGGATTGATGAATGAAAAGCTTTATGGGTAAAAGAAGAGATTTAAAGTGTTGGGAATGGGCAACAATGACGACACTAGGAAGGGAGGCATGAGTGGCTTGGCTGTCTAAATATAAGCCGAGCAGATTTCTGCGGCAGAACGAACAATTCACGTACGAAAGCACTCGGCTCGTCTGCAACCGTTGATGAAGGAGGAATAAAACATTAATCATCACATAGATTAACAGGAATAAAAATTTGCATGTTAGCAATGAAACGTGGGTTGATATGTGAACTCCTAAGGTATTCCCCCGATGGTCGCTGGACAGGACATATACGTCCTTATCTTTGACCACGCCGAGCTCGGGGCAGAGGGAGGCAGGCCAACCTTCCAGATAATGTAGATGTGAGATTACTTCCTCCGTACTCACCGTCTTGAAACATGTCGAACGGTTTCTCTCGGGAAACCTTCAAGGAAAGGGAAGATGACAAATGTTCGCAGGTGAACTTCTGCTACAGCCACATGAACAGCGCATGGCAACGTTGGTGCAGATTGCAGATCATCGCTATTGAGTCATCACTTCTTCGGAAGGATGACTCAAATTGAACACACATGTCAATATTACAGTTCATATGAAAAATAATTAATTTTCGAAAAAAATAAATAATTATAATGATTTTAATTACTCATCACAGTACATCATTTGAGGAGGAATTGGCTTTGCGTTATAAAGATCACCAACCTTCGATATGCTGATCACATACGCTCGTGTGTGCAAGAAGGGAGGAGCTGGTGATATCGGCAGGTGTAAAACATGCGAGTGAAAAGAAAGGCCTGATGTTGAACACAAAGGAAGGCCAAAAAATAATGGTCTGATTCCATCACGAACTGACGATGCCCTTTGCTTGTGTCAGCTGATTGAAGAATCTGTGTACCTTGGTTCGTCATTAACAACAAGAGCGACACTACCGCAGAAATCAGAGAGAATAAGCTATTACAAGGAACACCACCCAAAACACGATAAACATCTGAAAGAGGAGAGGAGTTTCAACATATCTAAAACTGCGGCTGCTAAGGGCAACGTCTCTCAGTGTGCCATATGGAAGTGAATTTGGGCACCAACGAAAAGTGCTAAACAAACGCATCGATTCGTTGAAATGTGGTGTTATAGGAAGCTTCTGAGCTATCTGGTTAGGACAAAAAGAACAAATGAATGGGTGTTGGAGAGATTGGTTCAGGCCTGATATTAAGAAAACCTATAGAGAGAGGAAGCTGAAATATTTTGGTCACATTATGAAGAAGAGAGAACAGCATAGAGAAGCAAATCATTCAGGGTGAAGTGAAAGGTCGCAGTGGAAGAGTCGTTCGGCAACAGCTTTGAACAGATGGAATAAAGGAGTGGAGTGAAAGGAGTATGGCAAAAGCTACACGTGGCTAGGGCCGAGGGAAAATGGCGAGCTCTTGTGAAGCCACAGCAGTGCCTATAGGCACCATCTGACATGAGAGAGAGAGATTACATCATGGCATCAAATATTGATGTAATGAATAGAATGGGCGATTCCTAGGTAACAATTGACTTAAAATATGATGTGGAAAACGTAGATTTTGTGGAGGAAGTCCCACCTCAGTCGTGGCAATTTTGAACATCCAAACATTTGAAATACACTGATGTAACATTTGATTTCCCTAGTGGCCGTTGTTTTTCCTATGTGGATATTCTGATACCTAGTGGTATGTCGACATTAATTATTTTATGTACTATTTCTTGACATTTGATTTCTATATGTTCTTATTACTGTTTTTACAGCTGTTGGCATTTACTGAAAAAATTACTAGTAGTAGTGTTGCTTCCGATACGCCATGGTGTTCAACGGAATAACTGAAGCACAGTCATCCGTGTGTAGTCTTGTTTTATTAGTTGATACAAAGGCACGTGACCTATCATAGGGGACAGGTTCGACAACTGGACAGATTCGACAACAAAACTGACGTCGTATTTTAGTTTATAGAATATCCAGGCGGTGCCAGACAGATTGTAACCATTGGACTTGAGGGATGTGTCCCTTTGTTGATATAATCACAATCCAAATACGATAATAGCCGTATATCAGAAGAAAAAACAATCAGCAGAACGACAATTCTTCTTTATAGACCAGTCAAAATAGAATAAATGATGAGCTTAACCCAAAACTAATTGCAACAAACATTTTCTCCGCATTGTATGGAAAACCTTTAAAACATATATCAAAAGTTACCAAAATCAAGGAGTGGAACATATATTTTTAGGGGGAAGGTTTATACAGGTCAAAACATGAAAGGAACAAAACACTTCAAAAAGTATCCCAACGTGTTCGTCACCTTCCAGATTAAAAAAAAAGGTATATAGTTTTTGGCCCTTCTTCAAGGTTTTTGTAGTTCAAAAGTTATGAGTCAAAAATAGGTTTCAGGTCACATGGGGGTAAATTTTCAGATGTATCCGTTCGTTATAAACATGTTGTCCAAATTGTTCGTCTAATGGTACAGATCCGAAAATATACTGGTTTGCCAACCATCTTTGATATCGTTGCATAATTGGAACGCAAAATGTGACCTGTGGCTACAGGGTCTATGGGAGTCACTAGTCATAGCTCGTAATTTCTACCTAGAACGTTTAAAACAAAGAATCTATTTATATTTTACTTATCAATTGGGACAAATTGAACATTTACAACCAGTCCGATCAAATCGGACCATTCTATGAATTTTACCCAGGATGACCTTGACCTTTTATGTGACCTTGTACTTAAACTATAACTCACAGATAGGGCAAACTACCTTTCTGTAAATCTTGATAGCCCATAAATTGGTACATCTCATTTAGAATTCAATTTTGACCAATTCTAATTTTTTAACCCCTGTACATGTTGCCACCCTTAATTTCAACATGTCTCCACTAGGGTTGAGTTGGAAACTTTTAATATATTATTTTTAACAATTTGCATCACAGTATAATTAAACACCAAAATGGTTTCTGTTGCAATTTGGTTTTGGGTCAAATCATAATACGGACTAATTACTCCGTATGTGATGGTCGATATGGTTTCCTGGCATCTTGGATGATTATGAGAGCTCAAATTTTCACCTGACAGAGGATGCATTTATCCATAATGTCTAGCGTAGTGCTAACCCCCCTAAATTGCCATTTTTGTTTGTTTTATGGCAAGTAAAACCCCATCTCTGAAACGGTGGATGGACGGAAGATTGTTATGGGAAACCTTATTCCTATAATGATTTCTTAATGAACCCAAACCTGCAAATGCTAAGAAACAGAAGTCTTGTGGGTGAACGGAAACGTCTAATGCTTGAAATTTGAAAATTCAAAGAACAGTGTCAAGTGTACTTGGCCGCGCTTGTTTGGCACAGTTAGCCCTATCATGTGGCTTATCGCAGCAAGATACAGATGACGATGAAGAGTATCGTAGTGTACACGAAGTCAGTATGTCCCTACCATTACAGTAAACTAGAAGGGTAACGCAAGAGAATCATAGCTACCTTCTTTCCGCAAACAAGAAAAGTTTTTGACATTGTGCAACAAACAAAAACCACCTGTGCTGGTTAAATCAAAACAATCAAGGCGAAGACTGGCGATTACAAGGAAGCTGGTTCCCTTATGCCAATGATATGATGAAGATTCTTGTTCTGGTGTTCAATTATTATCAACACTCTTAGGAAACTTTTTAATTGGATTAGTAATATCACAAAATAAGCAGAAAAAAAACTGTAAGTTTTAACATACGATAAGATACCAAAATGGACCATACATAACCTCAGTATTTAGAGTATGTTTACCTTATAATGTTGCCTTTAATAAAACGAGGGGCGCCTAATGAATTTGTGACTAGATCTCTTCACTTCCTACAGCTGCATCAAGGTTTCAAATGTATGTATACAACTAATTATTGCCAGCATTCAGAAGCTTAGTGGAATTTTTCAAGTCTGAAGGATCTTAATAAGTGTTAAAAAGTACAATTCGAGAAAATGATTTTAAATTTATTTTTTAATAACAGACAATCAATGCAAAATTTGTATTTTCTTCTCTCGCTCTCAATGGTAATATAATATCACTGCAGCTTCCAGAGTGCCTTTTAACTACACGATATTGGCTGCAGATATCATATTAAAGCATAAAATAAAAATCTGTATTTTTTGTCAGAATTGAGTCAAATTTTGATGACTCAGCAACTTTTGGCAATCGACGACATAGAGAAGATATTTTGACATCAAACCGAAAATGTATTTCTTTTCTTGGAACACCACAAGTATATAAAACAGTTACAAATGTGGCATAAATTATGAACATGTGTGCTTACCAAAGAAATAGACACTCTTTTTTAGAAATACCCCAATAAACAAGAAATTGATTGCGTTTCGAGAAAATCGCAATAAAAATTTTTTGATTTGTACATACTTCAATAAAGGAAATGAAATTAAAAGTTCTGTACTCAAATTTTGGAACAGGACTACCTTTTTCCAATAAAGTGAAATGAAAAGCTTATTTTATTTTATTAAAATATGCCGAAAACAGAAATCACAAATTTCAGATTTTTTCACCAAAATTTGATGACGTCACTTTTATTACGTAATATCTATTTTTTTGCAATCCAGGCAAATTTAACGACCCTCTAGATTCGTGATCTGAGGTTTTTTAAATATCAGTTAATGTTCCTCTACACTATAACTTTGAACCAAATTATTGAACCCATTGCTGAATGTTGCATTTCTGCTTGCACCACGTAATTTCGTTGGGCACATTTTCATGTATAATTCCTCTTGACCGCCCTTCCCTTTTAAAGGAATTTTTAATTTATTAAGAATTATAACGACACGGCCCAGCTTGCACAGCAAGTGGTGCCAAACAATTTAAGCATCCGTTAATTCAATTCACTCATAACGATTTAAAGGCGCTGTTAACCAGCAAATCAATGTAACATTTCACAGGAAACTCCGAAACATATGCCCGTCTTTCTACGCATGTTGAACATCAATTATTATTTTTCAAAATGAACGTTCAGGTTTCGAGGGGGCCTATCTTATTTAGTACATACCATATGACCAAAAAATGCACAACATTTCATAAACCATCACACATAAAGATTTTAGAGGGATATACACGCACGAATATTTCCCCTGCACACGCAAATGGGGGAATTAATTGTCTCTTGTCTGTTCGCCTTTTAAATAATGACTCTTTGCTCCAAAAACACAACTTTCATATCCACAGGACCCTTGAATATATTAAGCATCAACAGTTATGCCAAATCAATTTAACTCCCCTTCACATCCTGTACATGAAGATTTGATACAAAACTGTTTGACCCCCTGCACATTGGGTCTCTTTTATTTTTAGAGTAATTTTAATCAGTGGCGACCACAATTATGACAACTTATATAAGTAATACCGAAAAAATCATTTATGGAAAGTTGCAATAATGAGGCTAACAAAGGCCAGAAAGTATGTTGGAGCCCCTCTAAACGCCAATTCACCCTGGAAAGGCGTGTGAAACAGATTTTTAGGAAAAAAACATATGCCCGAAATGAATACGAAAATTCCATAAGGGTAATTAGTGGAATAAAACCCAAATTAGTGTAAAAAGTGTTGTCGCCATTGATATTTTTGTTTTATTCTCAGTTCAACTAATACAAAGGGACTCTCAAAACAGATGGGGATAACATGGGACTGCTAGGCAAGAGCATAGTTATAACCTGGAAATAGTGAGAACAAGCTGAATTTTCCGGATAGGTCCAGGAATTATGAGTAGAAGACATACTAAAAGTCCACCAAAAAATCCCCTGCGCAGCTCTCTCCAAAATACAAGATGGCGTCCAATAAATGGACGCCACTTTTCTATTTTATCCTAACTTTGCAACCAGACAAGTTTAAATACCAATGAAGTGTCTATATATATGTTTTAAGGCACACAGAATCTATAACGTCATATTTGAGAGTTAAACTCACAAGTATCCTAAAACTAAGAGGCGTCCAAATGGCCGACATTCGATTTAATCAATAAACAGTCGTGTTTAGGCACAGAGAATATATAATAGAAGATCATTTAGAGTGTCTAAAACTCATAAGCAGCCACAACCAATATAGCTTTAACACTTTTGACTTGTTACTTATATGGTATCACAATGAAGCAAAAATGGAAGAGTTTTCGGTTAACAATAGTCGTCACTTAATTATCTGGTGCAGATTTTCAACATAATGTCCCCACTTAGGTTGGCACAATTTCATCGGGCACTGACATTTAATAATGTCGGTGCAGTGATTGTTTGAAAGTTTAAACAACTGCATTTAATGTTAAGGGGGGGTTGTAAAAAATTCCAAGCGTTTCTTGCAACTACGCGTCATGTTTGGCTACAATCATCAAGATTGTGCCCGCATGATGCAGTATTGAGCAAAGTGTCTGATGTGAATGAGATGTCTCTTTCTAATGTCGACATTAGAAACCATTTCCCCATACCCTTTTAGTTGGAGGCCAGGGAGTACTAGAGTACTACCACTTCCATTCTTAAACCGTGAGATAAGGGTGGAAACTGTGACTGCTGATGTCCTGTTTGTATGTGACGGTGTCGGTATTCATCAAGTGTTCAGGATGATAGATGGCCGTAAAATTAGGCATGTCATGCAGTGTATATGTTATAAAGTTAGGATCCTATATCACTCACACATATATTTGATTAAACATTCTGCATTTGATTTGCTTAAAATATGGTATAATATATAGCTCGTTTGTTCGTTCAGTTAGGTAAGTAAAAAATCTCAGTGGAAGGCCCGTCTTTAACCAGCTAATAGTTCATCGACCATGATTGTCAGGCATGGGAGGCCTCTTGAGGATTGATAACTCAAATCAGTTATGATGTGGCTAATGGTTTTGGGCTCTCCACAATAATCGCAGTTTGGTGAAAGTCAACACATATCTTGTGAAGGGAAGTGCTATACGGCCAAATGCCCAGTTCTGAGACGGTTAAGGTTGACCAATGCTTACCTATCAAGGTCACAGTCCTTGGGCTTGCTAGATGGACTGCTAAACTGCTTTAGGTTCAAGGTAGAGGATTGCCCATTGTCAGACCATTGTCCTGCACCAGGATGATCGATAAGGATATTGTGACCGCAGGCGTCATTGGTTGGGTAGCAAAGTGAGGTTCATCACACGTCTTGGCGAGCTTGATCGTCGAAACGTCCTCCTAAGTTTGCAGGAGCTTAAGCCAAGAGAATGGAAAGATATTATACAGGACGTCGCAAAAGCACACACTAAACACGTCTCATTGAATCATTTCAAACGATGTCAAATCTTATGTGAGTGTTTACTATGACTCCAATAAAGTGAATGCGCGTTTTGAGTATGCAAAGGCACAGTTGTACAGTGTCAAAGAGGCACCAATCAGTTCCCTGCGAGACTTTCGGATGAGACTAGGCAGGACCTGCATTGGTGTGCTGATAGAAAGTGTGAGAGGCGGTCCATTATGATGCCAACGTACTTGATGTTGGGTCGTGTTTATCTCCCTCTAGAGTGATTTTAAATTCTTTTTTTTTTTTGCACATGGATTTGCAAGGTGAAAACGAGCTCACAGGTCTTGAGTTGCTGAGTTTCAAACTGGATGATTGGATTAGAGTGATTAGGTCTCTCTGCACATGTTTCAAAGGCCTCAGAGGAATCAGTAGCTATTAGGCCGTTTTATAACCTCTGCCTCTGCCTTTGCAAGCAGTGGTGTGCTAGGATTTTGATACATGGGGGGGGGGGGGCAGTGTCGCATCTAAACCAACACAAAAGGAGGGGTCTAGGGGGCGAAGCCATAGGAAAGGTTTCAATTTAATATGTTTTAACTGCGCTGACGGCCAATCCTTGCGCGATTTTGTAAAATTTACTGTTCAGCACCGGACCAAATGACTTTAAACCTATACTTTGGAGGCAATCCGGCCTCCAAGCGTCATGACCTGAAGTTTTCATGTGAACACCCCACCCCCTCTGGTTTACGCCACTGTTCCCTTGGTATATCTGATGCATGAAATGTTGAAAAGACTGGTTGAGATGACAGAGCCTTGTGGGATACCATTCTGAAGTGTGCTTTGTACTGCATTGCCTATTTGATGTCTTCAGGACGAAAGATCTGCAGTTTTGGCCCGAAGTTTGGATACTTATGAATTGACACGTTGACATAAGGGAAGACTTTGAGTAGCTGGAGGTAAAGACCTTGATGCCTGACTATATCATACGCAGAACCTTAGATCTATTGAAGACTGCTTCAAAATTCTGCTTCTTCGAGGTTGTCTCGATGTCATTGACTAGTCTTGGTATCTGATCGTGTTGATTAATTACCTCTTTGAATCCAGCTTGGGTGCAGGGTAGATTGCCTCGACGTATCATTGATCCAACGCAGTATCAGTCTCTCAAGCAGCCTATGTAAAAGTGGAGATAGCAGTGGGATAGGTCTGAAACTCTTTGGCTCATGTGCTGGGTTCTGGACTTCAGATAGCCTTTGAAGTATTCAATCTGAGAGATAATTGTGATTCCGAAGGCAAGTAGAAGCAAGTAGAGAGGAAGGGTTGGAGCCATCGCAATGCTTCAGGTGCCATATTTCTTCAAGATTTGAATGGCATTAAGTACCGAACCTATTCCCTTTTTTGTCACTTTTCTCTATTGTGATCTTTGCCATGACTATCAATGGTGCCAGTGGAAGTGGATTCATCAAGATGACAAAAGGTTCTACTTAAGTAAGAATGTGAGCAAAAAAAGGCGAAAAAGGAGAGAGGAGGAGGCCACTTTCCTTTATGTATTGGGACCTATGTTGCCAAGGTAAGCCATCAGGAGGCGACATTAGCCCAGATGGACATCTTCACGCTGTATTTTCGTAACCGCATCAAGGGGAAGACAAAACCCCAGTGTTGAAGTTAATAAAATTTACTAACATTGATAACGGTCTTGTTTGCCTAATAAAAGTTGCTAATCTCTTTGAAAATAATAAAATGTCCACAATTCAGTGACCAATGGATACACATAGACTCAGGAAACTTGGATCTAAAGTTTTCAAACCATTGGCCCGGTATCTGCAGAGGATAACACTTCAGATTCTTTTCATTCTGGAGTGTAGTGCAGGGCCCATTGTTGCGAAGCTTGTGCAGCAAAAAAAACACCATCATTACGCTCATCTGTTCTCAATTAACGCAATGAAAATGACCGATGTGTTACTATTCCAAATCGCTAATGTAAAATGAAGCATAGTTAAAATGTTAGTACATATTCATGATACATTTGTATATTAATTTATTATCATTCTATAAAGTCTATTGTCCTGCCAACGTGCAATGGCGGTCAAAAGCTGCAGATGGGACAGTGGCGGAAAAGCTGAGGGATTCCCTGGCCAGGTTGCCACCAGATAAGTAGGCATGGGCCCTTATGCGTTTTCCTTTCGACTATGATTTTTATTAAATTACATGTGCATTAGAGTCATATGTTTTAGCACTTATTTGTATTTCTAACATCTGGTCGTATAAGTTAGGATAAAAGATACACACATGGTGGTCTTGTTGATGCAATCTTGGTTTTGGTACCTATTAGTTTGGGCACTCTGAAAATACTTTGCATAATTCTTTTGTGCCATTACTATACGGTTAACACGAATTGTATTTCTTATTTGCATATGAAGTTATGATACACTTGAAAAATGGTGGATATTTGGACGCCATCTTGGTTTGGCTAATTGTAGTTTTTGAACTCTGAAAAAATATGACTTCATTAGATTGCTTGTGCCTTTAAAACATAGGTTTGGACACTTTATTTGTATTTTTTTAACTTGTCTTGTTCCAAAGAATGATAAGATTGGAAAAACAGGCGGCCATTTTGACACCGCCCATCTTGAATTTTGGAATGAAGAGAGAGCTCAAAGAGATGAGGGAGGAGCTACAAAAAGATGGAGTAGAGAGCTCAAGAGGATAAGCGGATTTATTTTTGGGGGGGGACTATTTAGATGTTATTTCTACTCATATTCCCAGACCCTATCTTGAAAAAATCAGCTTGGTATGAGCATTTACAGGGTTTTAACTATTATGATCTAATGCTCTTGGAATATATGATAATGGAACTTAGGTGCAATTAGTTCTGAAAAAAAAACTGACGTAGCTTAGAATTTGCCACCAAAAAAAACACCGCCAGATTTAGGTGTTGGTTTGTTGTTGTAACATTGGCAACTGGGTCATTACTAGAAGTCCGAAACCGAAATACCTTGCATTGTTGGCATGACTTGTACTCGCTGAGGCATCGCTAAAGGTATTGGTTGCCGAATATCGACCATAGATTATTGTCCTTGCAACGCAAACTGTTGTACATTGGCTAACGGTGTCTGTCCTTGCCCCTGAATGACCCTGAAGTTGAACCATCGGGTGTTGTTCAAGACGCAGACTTGCCCTTATACGCCTCAAGGTAAGCTTATAGCTGCGATCGCCCATTTTCATTTTTGACCTGTACGGCACCATACTTCGCATCCGCGGTTGGGTTCAACGAAAATTACAGATACCGTTGTTTTTACACTATGGAGCTCCTTGAACCGGCTCCTTGATCTACGGCCCTGCGACTGTGATATGGTCCGTCTAATAATTTTCCATTGATTCTGATTCAGTAATTTGGAAGGGAAAAAGACCAAAACTGCACCTTGAATAATGTTCTTGATGACCACCGGATTCCAAATAACCGAAGTTACGAAGCAGAGCAGAACTACTCGGGATTTAGATTATTAGTACCAAGGCCTGTAGCACCGATGATATCAAAACCAGATACACAGTAACCGGGCACACGAAATGGATAATCAAGTGCCGAATAAACAAGTACATTCCAGTAGACAAATTTTCAGAGAAAAAAATGACCTACAAGGCCGCATGTGATGAATACAGATTGCAATTTGTGAACAACACACGCACTTAATCGCACGTGACCAAGAATGCACCACCCTATTGGAAATACAATATCGACGGCAGAATAAATTACTGGAATTGCACAGACGGTCGACAACAATTTTTTTAGCCTGTTGACAAAACCCGTTTTATTAACCCCCCCGATGTCTCATCAAAACGTTATATGATATTCTGCGCAACATTCTGCAACACTGGAATGAGGGTCAAACACGTCTCAGAAACATCAAACAGAACTCAAAACCCACATTTCACTCTTCACGGGAAACAGCTGTACCGTCGAGGCTTACCATTTTGGCATCTGCGACGACGCAATTGTGTTGCGTTATCCGTGTCATAAGAGGAGCACAAAGTAAATCGTTGTATTTCTGCAAAAAACTGCTTGATTGCCCCCCCCCTTTTTCTTTGTTTTCCTTACGATTTCCTCGATTTTTTTTTTGAAAAGTCTAGGGTCGGGCCGAATTTTAGGGTCGGGCGGGGTTACTCCAATACAACAATTTTTTTTTTTGCCTTAGCCTCAAACGCCTATTCGTACCGGCCTATTTATCAAAATCCTTCTTCTTGTGACGAGAATTTTAATAGGACAGGCGTATAAAAAGAATAGGCGTTCGCGTTAGACGTTTGTGGATCTTCGCCCACCCCCCTCCCCCATTAGCGCCTGCTTTCGCGACTAGTACATGATCTTTTCTTACAACTTGACTAAGAGACCGATGACCTTGCAAGTGACTTTGACCTCATATTTATTGGTCGAGCTATGAGTTGCAAAAATATTGGGCGCAACGTGCTGTGTTCATAGCAAAACTAATAAATAGTGGGCGTTCGATTTTCCACAATTTTATCATAATTATGTTTTGAATCCACTATTTTCTTACACTTGGATCCGTACAACACAATAATGATGGTGTAAACTGGATTTAAGGGATTCCACTGGTACCAAAACTTTCACGCAACCTTATCATCCAGACAGATAGGCAGAGAGGCAGACAGACAGGCAGACGGATGACATTGGTTAGTGCCCCTGACTGAAGACACACAAAACGGTGTGAAAGCCTACATTTTATACAAGAATTATAACATGACCAAAAAATACCAATGAAACATGTCCACCTGCATTAGGTAGAATTACCATTCCTTATATAATATAGCTGACTCAGGCTTGTTACACCAAAACAGGCATGGTTAAAAGTCTTAGAAAAATTTTAAAGACAAGGGTAATGAACATACCGTCGCAGAGATTCAATCCAGAAAGATAATCGCCACCATTTGTCCCACCCCAGGATATTCGAAAGCTAAGTCGCACTGGATCAGTGGCTTATCATCTTCCCAGACACTGAATAGTCCAGCGGATATCGTGGGTCACCAAATTCAAAAAATCGTACCCCGATAGCACTACACAAATATAAAATCATAAGGAACGATGGGGGCAGATACCTATCTGTGAAAATTACATTTATAACCTTAGAGCATTACAAAATGACTTCATTTTATCCTTCGAATTTGTGAAAGTTGTTGTTAGAAACATTTGAAAACTCTACGGGAAGTGCTTACAATTAAATCTCTTTTGACAAAAATGTTAAACATATTGTACGCTTAAGTAATTTTGCCAGACAAAGATCTCGGGGTTTCTTACTAGACTTCGCGGCTTAGAGTAGGGTTAATTGAGGACGATAATTACAAAATATAAACGCAACAGAAAAGTAATATGCAAACTTTGGGCCATTCCTACGTGTAAGACTGCATGAACATAAGACTAATGTCCATAGACTTGCAAAGAGGTTTTTTTTTTTTTGATATATGGCTGACTGAATAAAGTCTATGATGCCTCATTCAAGTCTGGCACGAGACTATTCTGTGCTATATTACAGGGACAAGGATAAAAACCCAACACGGTGACTGTGGTTACCCTGGACAATATGTAAATGAAGCAAAAACTTCATTCACGACGACCGAAGCCTTCTTTATCCGGAAAAAAGGCCCCCAGGCAGGACAAAAACAGGTGGTCCATTGTACACCAAATCATGGAGAATTGATAAGGCTCCAGCAATTAAATGTTGCCTGCAACGAAAAGAAATAAGATATTTAAAGTATTTCCAAGATTATCGTTATCGTGACCTGTGGCAATAAAATTATTCTAATTGAATCTGGAGTGTTTTGGTTTTTTTTGAGAAGGATCAGCGACGGCGTTGAAAGTGGTGCGGGCTGTGAAAGGCACATTTTTGTTAAAGCGCAGAGCGATTAACGCTACGCAAATCCGAAAAATCAAAAAAACAAAAACGCGAGAGACCAAGAACGCCTGTTAAAATGGTCGTCGTCTGCTATTGTATTAGCAATGCATTTATAATTTTAGGCATCTCGTATTAATGGATACCTATAAAAGAACCCACAGCCTTCAGAATGTGATCAGTGGTAGGTGCCAAAAACACACCTGAGTTTGCACAGTGAGGTATAGGAAATAAAAGCTTCTTTGCAGTAACATAATTATTTTCATTAGGAAGTAAAATTAGTATAAAAAATCCACCAACATATAGCAGTTTCCCAACGGGTGTATTTCAATTGAAAGGCCCACAAATTCAATAATTAAGCCGAAGAGTTACCTGATGGTTGCCACCATCAGATCCATTGTCAGGACCTATCCTGTACCCTCCGGTAGGTGCTTGTTTCTTCATTCAAGTACAAGCGAGTACTTGGGGCGCGCCAGGGGCCGCGCACCTCCAGGTAAAAAACACTCAGAAGAAAAAAAAAATAAGTCTGGTTGAGTTACAGTTGTTCCTTAATTACCCGCCACTCTAAAACAAAGGCACGTAAATGGCACTTACGAGATTTCAGACTACAAGACGAGTAAAAAAACTTTGACCCTGATTGTGTCCGCTATTTTTAGTTTTTTAAAGTAACAAATTCTAAATATGTGGTATCCATAAAGCTAGGTAATATCTTTAATTTGCTGCATAGATTATTCCAATCGGTTATGTATAGTCCGAGCTACAGTCATTTGAAATCACGTGGTCGGTTTGCCTTGTCCACGGATTCACATTTAAATAATACAAAACGGCATTCAGCAAGGAAATCGGTGTCCAGAGAAAATGGGCTAATTTATTGACGGCAGGAATAAATGGCGATGCTCTATTTGACCCCCACAAATTCAGTCACAATTAGCAGCGATGCCAATCCTTAAGACTTCTACGTCTATCACTCATAACAAACCATTGAAAAATACAGTAATTGATACATGTATCAGTTGTCTTGGGGAGTTGAATGAACCATACCATGATGGGACAGACATCGGTGGAAAATCTTTTGAGGTGTGAAATTTCTACATTTGTAGACCAAAAATATGCCACATCTTGAAAAAAGCGTACCAAAATAAAACGTAACCACTCCAGGACGTTTTAAAAACCTTTAAGACACCACTTTTAGTTGGACATAAACAGAGACATACCCTTATCATCATTTTTGGGGAGTCATTTTATTCACCCTGTACAGTGGGTCTGTTTTACAAAACAATGTCAGCTACTATACCGTAGTTGGATAAGGTAGTTTTGCACACATACCGAAGCAGAGAATGCATGCAGTAGAATCATCGTACAGATGTATCGGGAGAATAAAGGGGTAAGCTATTTTCCCGTTTTCTCTTAAATGTAAAATATGCCTGATATTTTGGCCCATTGTCTATGGGGTCCAATCCG
>JAMKCH010027736.1:0-18980 GCA_023653785.1 Ophioderma brevispina
TCACATTCCTTTAATATAAATGTCAATTATGCAATTTCACTCCAATTTTGGGGGGGATTTATGCTATCTATAATGCCATACTGCTCTATATCTTCAGATTGGATTTGGTATGATAATACCAAGGCTGTTCTGGCATGGTATAAATGTTTAGCTGGCTGCAAATGTGAAGAGATTATAAGATCTAAGTCATTGTGCAAACTTAATAGTGGTGTAATTGACTATTGATGTATTAGCTTTCCGCTCATCTTGTGATTTGACAGTGATCACAATGATTTTAGATGTTGACTTTCTGCCTCACTAGTTAACTTATCACTGTGTTTAAATATGCTTATTGAATGCTTATAATAAAATTGCTGAATAACTATTGATGTTTTTAGGTTTTGCTCACTCATGTCCGATATGTTGGCTTCCGCTCATCTTATAAATTGGAATGCTTATCATAATTGCTGAATAACTATGGATAATTGGACTATTTTTTGATGTGTTTGGCTTTCCGCTCATCGTGTGATTCGACATGATCAAAATGATTTAAGTTTCGACTATCTGCTCCTTTAATAAATTAACACTGTTTAAATGAATGCTTAATTGAATCTTCATAATAAAATTGCTGAATAACCATTGATGTTTACTTTTTGCTCCATCATGTAGAGATTCTGTCTTTCGCTCATCTATAAATTGAATGCTTTAGATCAATTGCTGAGATAATCTCTTAACTTGAATTAATTTATAATATAATTGCTGTGGGTACTCTTATGTTTTGCTTGCCGCTGCCATCTTGTGATATATCACAAGTTTTAGGCCGATGCCATTTGGAATTAAAAAATTGCAGGAAACGGCGAGAAATGCCGCTACCTACTTCCTTGCCTCCTTTCTTTTGTTTTTTCTTTTTTTTTTCCTTCGTCCTTGCCGTGTGAGAGATAATTGGTTTTGTTAAATTAAAAAAGCATTTTTAAGTTTTCTTAAAAAGCATTTTTGTTTTTTCAACCATGGCACCTCTGGATATCCTTGCAGCACTACATGACCATGTCTGTCTACTTCAGCTTCACTTCTATCAATCACCGCGTGCTTTGTTACGTGTATATCGGTTGTCGGGGTGCCACACTCTCTTTGCACGGGGGCGTTCACTGGCATTGATGTACATCCTTCAACACGATATACAGCTCCAACACAAAGGGTGATCGTGCGCCGTGGCAGATGATAGCGACGATATTTCGGCCATAATCTCAACAGTTTCTAATGCAGGTAGTTTTTAAGAGAAAGCCAGATATAGATATCCCAATACAATCTGGGATAAAGAAAAGAAATACGTGTAGACGGGATAGAACCAAGGATACCAATCATACCCTGCCATCGCTACATTTTCCTTTCAGCGTAAACGTGCATTAATATAAGTGTTCCACCTGTAATTAAACTACCATGGTAACACAATATAATTTTCTCCATCTCTTCGAACTCACAAGTACACCCCCACACAATCTAGTACGTTTCTCATAGCTATAGAACTATAATATCTTGCTGTGGGAAGTGCAATTTTACCAAACGCAGAGGAAAGATAAATTTCCCATCGTTCCCAGAGTGAGGAGAGGGAGACAGCAAGAAGACAGCTTGGACAGCAGCCTGATCCCAATGAGAATCACCCTTGGTTCCAAGTACATGAGCAGAATGAATGCATCCTGGACGAGAATGAGTACACCTATGGCAACCAGATACTCGGTATCCATGCTAGATCCTCACAGTCAAACAATCACCTTGTCAGAATAGAAACACACGTAAAAATAGATTCAAAACCATAACTTTCTAGTAACACTCTGAGGCACATTTCTATATTAAGTCTTTATTCTATCCTGTCCGTTCATTACAAGTTTTTTGGGCGTGTCGACGGATTCCCTTCGTTCTGAGAGGAGACCCCTGCAACCCAACAATACGATAGAAATTTCTACTGTGCCGCAAAATCCACAAAATCACTTAAGGCCATACTAAAAATACCCTTTTCTCGAACCAAAAATGCAAGGCAAATAACCTGAATAAATTCCAAACACCAAACATTGAGCAAACTCTCAAGCCTTCAACATAAGAAAAGAAAAATGATAGGATAATTATACCCGCCAAAGTTTCCTTCCACTCCCTAAGGCATATTAAAAAATCTTTCCAGAACTAATGGGGCATGACATCTTGGTCAATAACTTGTCTAAATACTAAGAGTTTTTGGCCACTAAAACGAACTACAACATTACGTGGCCTAATGCCTACTCAACCGTAGAGTTCACCCGCCTAGATATCCAATCCACTTTATCCGTTTCTTTGATTGACTCCAACAAAGGATCGCTAGCAGTTGTCTCAGACTGTACGACAATGTATTCAATTGATTCCGGTTTCGAAGCCTTTACATATTATGATACAAAAAAAGGTTCATTTAAAATGGTTTACGCATCAGTTCAGTGAACAAAGTTGAGCATTTTACGGCTTTTTATTTTTAATGGCTGCAACCCATCCTCCAAATCAATTCTTACCATCGACAATATGCGTTCCTACTGACGGAATAAAAAATCAGACTTAATAGATTAGAAGCAAAGCAAAGCTTACCATTGTTAGGACACGATGGCAAAGAGAAAAAGGTCAGACATAATAGTCTCATAATTAAAATGCGTATTCTCCATATAATTGACCAGCGTACACACAATGACTTGCCATCAAAATTTTGAGATCGTTGAAAACAGCTGTAATCTAATACGAATATAAAGTCCAAAAAAATAACGCATCATGTCTAAATACTCCATAATGTTACAAACCATGGTCTATGCACGGAACCCTCAAACGATACCAGTAGTTGTTTGATTATACCTGGGACGATCTACTTCCTGACTATATTACGTATGTTTCCTATGTTTTTTTTTTTTTCCCTACGGGCAAATTATCTAAATCCATGTCCTTAACACACAAATGGGTGAGTGAGATCAGCTTCGCCCCTACCCCGGATCGAATTAAACCAGGAGAACAACCGTGCAGGGTTTTCGTATAGGCCTACACCACGTAAATGTTATTAAAGTAGCATGTTTTGACAGTTTGTTTTCCTATGTTATTTTTCATTTCACAAGGAGCATTATTAAACCAAAAGGAGGGGATTTCCACTAGTTTTCGTTGTTGTCCTTTTCCCCCAAAGTGTGTCCTTCGTTGTTACTCCTCAAACGAGTGGAAAACAACCACTCTTTTCGAGTGATTTTTACATTTTTTGAGTGGAAATTCAATCCTCTTTAAATTCAATTCTTTTCTTATTTTATTTCTTTATTCCTTTCTGTTCTTTCTTAATTTCTGTAACACTTATGTTAAGGAGTGTCCTGGCCAAAATGAGGTAGCAAAAAAAATATGTTGAACACCGAGAATAATGTCTTGTAAACTCCTTTCAAGGCAGCTTCAAAGTCACTCACTTAGTCCGTAGAGTGAAGTTTAAAACTTTTTGGTACCCATATGACAGCCGCGAAAAACAGTACTTACAGTTGGAACCTAATGAAATAATTGAGTTTTATATGTGATAGCCGATCCGTGTGAGCACGGTTCAAAAGTTACAATTTAATCGCGCAGGGTAACACTGAGTGACGGGTGATTGATTATTGATTAAAGTCGCCGACCAGAATAGGGATTATTCGTAGATCGTCCAGGAAAGAGATCGTCCAGGATTTTCCCCCGTTGTTTTTTCCAGTCCGTAAAATTTGATACCCTTCTTGCCCCTTGCGAATTGCGATCAATAATTGCCAACACAATAACCCATTATTAAGGAATCTCTCCCTTTTAAACAGTTGCTAGTAAAAGGTTATAGCCATATTGATTTGGCTATCCGTGAAAGACCACACTCTCACGGTTTTTTTTAACGGATCTTACCATGCATGGGGGTGAATATGGTTGTACCCACCCAATGTTCTGATTCAAATCAAGCACTAAAAATAATTGGAGTAGATTTCCACTTGAACAAGATTTACTGGGCAGGGTGCCCAGATTGAAGGGGAAAGATCTTCTTGAGGTTTAGTGTAACCTTGGTATAAGGTCTTCAGGTGCAACTTTGAGAATGTGACAGATTTTCGTTAAATGGACACTGTATTGGCGATATGATCACAATGGGGGCAATGGGGTGTCTTTGATCTCTCGCTCGATGACATGTGCACCCGCGGTGACCGGATGTTCTTCCTTTGGAAATGTCCGTGTCAAGTCCCGTCCAATACCAGTACGCAACCACAATTGTTGACAATGAGTTAACGAAAAGAAGCCCTTTTAGTTCCGCTCGCCATGTCGAGGTTGCAGTAAACTCGTTGTGGGAGAAGCGTGGCCCCTAGCGTGTTTAGGGTGCTTGACATGTGGCGCAAATTACCAAAAAATCCCGGGTTCGGAATCCCGGCGGGGTCACTTGCTCGGTGCTCAATTCTTGGTTTAATCTGTTATACGAGCTATGATTAAATACAGAATACCGCTCTCTCCACGGTTCACTTGGAAATGGCAAATGAATAAATGAAAGCATCCCGTCCTGTGGAGGGGACGTTAAGCCGCGGTCCCATGTACAGAGGAGTCCAAACTGTACATATATAAGAATAAGCGTGGGTGTAAAACCTGTTTCCAATTACTCCCACCAGTCTAACCATGCAGCGGGCCCTGTTAAGAGCGTCAGCTATATGGATACACCGGCCCGGATCACTTACTCAGTTGAATTTTTTTTATAAATCATGGTGAACACTTTTCCCCATTCCTTTTTAATCTAGTCTTGACTATATCAGACATCCAAAACCGATCGATTGACTATGAAAGTAATTAGTGTAAGACCAAGATGCAGTTAAAGATATCCAACAAACAGTGCTTCAATGAGTACGACTTCGGCCGGTGAGATTTGCGATTGTTTTACATCTAACACGCGTCGGTAAGCTCAAGAATTGCTGTGCCGAGTTGAGGACAGGAGAGAAACTTAGTCTCCACATGAATCCAGTGAAAGTCAAAATTCGATAGTAATATGTGCACGAAAATCGAAATTTTGCTGCCTCATGTCATTGTGATTGCAAACAGGGAATGTTGCAGTATCAATAGAGTATGTAGAGAGTGAGCACATTGTCTGTTGGTACCAAAGCATACCAAAAAAGTATAGAGCTTAAGAACGAATTTGAAGGGGTAAATGTGTGCAAAAGACTTCGTGAGACGAAGGATAACACAAATATATTTTTCACACTCTGCCCAAAGGTGAAATCAAGTATCTCTAAACACAATTTGGAGTGATTTATACGGATTAATCCCATATTTTGATTCAGAATTCTCATGAAAGCTTACAGTATGGTGGACGGAGTTGGGTATTTAAACCAACATAACCTAATGCGTTGCTAGTATGGTGAAAAAAAAAATATTTTGTTATCGATGGGTAATAATCATTATGAGGAAACCCGGAACAATATGAGAAAGCCATATTATGGCCCTTATATTTTTTTTAATCAGTTTATTAGTGATGCCCTTCAGTATTATACTCCCTTACCTACGCATATGTTGCTATCGGAAATTCTATCAGAGCCAAAAATGCTGTTACAATGGCTCTAGCTGCAAAGAATGTGTTGTAACACCAAGGCATGTAGAAAACGAAGGAAAAATATGGATCACACGTTACAGGGTCCCAAAAAAAACGCAACACTTGGTGTGGGCCTCATAAGTTTTGAACAAAAGACACACAATTTTAAGGTAACCCAGGGAACTATTAGCTAATGTCTCAGAAAAAAATACATAATGATACAGTCAATGGACTTTAAGATATGACCACAAAACAATCAAGAACCCGCGGGACCCATTACAAAAATGAGGAGCGTTACCACAAGCATGGCCAAGGAGTGGGTACTGAAGACAGAATGGCAAATTACAATTTGATTTGCAGTAAATGTTATTGCCCCCCATTTTTCGACAGAACAACTTCTCCTTGATTAACCCTAGTCTACCGAAGGGGGTGTGTGTGTGGGTGTGTGTGTTGTGTGATGTGGGGGTGGTGGTTACCCACCCCTCCAGATTTTTTCCCCGGCTTACTCTTAAAAACCCTTTTTTGGTGCCAAATTATTTAATGTTTAATTGTCAATTGACATTTTTCCGCTCCTTTTCACCAAAGCAAAATCCACCGGGAGGATGTAGGTAAGATTAAAGGATGATCCCAAAGTGATGGGGGGGGGGGGGGGGGGAGGGAGGTGGAACCCACCACCTTATGGAGGAGAAGTACCAACATGCCTAGCACAAACACAGGAATATCACAGACATTGATTTGGTACCAATAGATCGCTATGGTCCTCCTCTTCCATTGATACCAAAACGAGTACCAAACATGGCCTAGCATTGCGTCACAACGATGTTCATGAAAGTTCGATGTCAGCAAAAAACTGTCAATTTCCATGGACACACAGCTGTGGAATAAGTCAATTTTTCCACCAACAAAGTTAGGAATATCCGATTTCTGCGGGTTTTTGGCTTCACTTGATGGCAAGACTAATTTTATAATGAGAGCATTTAGGTACTACAATAATGTTTTTAAGTCGCTAAAAATTGTTATAGTGATATATAATGGGGTGTTGGTACTTATTTTGATACCAGTGCAAAGAAGAAACTCATAAGCTATCCTGTGGTACCAAATTACAGGAATCGGATGTTCAGTAACGAAAATCACAGTGGGTAGTAACCACCCTCGGAGTTTTGTTTACACAAATGGCTCAGGTAGACGTTAAACTAAGAATTTACATAATAAAACTAGTAGTGATAAAGCATTTCATTCACTTGGTGATTGACTTAAAATAACAAAACAAAACATGTGGGACTGCCACCATATTGTAATCAACGGGGTTTATGAAGGTCGAGCGAGAAGTGCCCCTTGAATGCGTCTCAGGAAGAATTTTCCTGAACTGCCCTCTCCCTGTCATGGTGGGGCATATCAAAAACGCTCTCTGAGGGTCTCTGGGTTGGACCAGACTTATGGCGGGTTAAAACGGTTTTTTGGGGATTCCCAACTTCCCCAATTCCCTCAGAGATAAATTTAATTAAACGATCATCAAAGATTGAGCCAATTGCTGATTAGCAAACAATTTGGAACACCCCCTGGTGCCATGACATACAGTGTTATTTTCATGAGACTCAGGGCTACACGAATTAATATAGAATTAGTGATCGCGTCACACCCACCCTTACGTATAAAATTGTGCAATTGTTTGCTTTCTTTTTCACAGAGATCAACACGTCCCACACTTCCTATGCAAAATTAACGACAATGTTTTTTTTGTTTTTTTTCCATCGCGGGATCAAATCCTGGACATGTGCAATGATATCGACAAATTGCATATTTGCAGTTCACATGAATGTAAAATGTTACATTCAATAATTAAATGTGTTTAAGCAGTTCAGCGCTGTCTCTTTTGATACTCTTTGAATGTAGTAACAAAATTCCAAAAACCCATATTTATCAGACACAAATACCAACATTTTCATAATGCATTTTTTTATTACATTAAAATCTTATTTAAAAATTTTAAAAATCTACTATGTTTATCCTTTACTACCATTACACGTGCATCAAGCAAGTCAACATCACTGCTACGGCTCAGGCTTCGCACACAAATGACAGAGGAATGCCTTCTTTCTTTTCAAAAAATATTTCACTTTCATACATAATTTCAACAAATTTTTAATTATTATTTATTTATAACACAAAAATTCACCATTTCATATGGTTATCTTTTAATAACCTTACTTAAACATCCAAAACAACATTCTGAAACTGTACCAGACATCATTGGAGTGGCTGACCAATTTTTGTTTTGGAAAGCCTTCTCAAAAAGCAGCGAAATGACGATTATGAGGGGCCTCTACTGATCTCCAACTGAAACCAAAAAACAAACCAAAATACTTTGTGAAATCGGCCTAAATTTTAATTTCAGGCAAGAATGTTTTAATCCCAACTGCAAACGTTGCGATTTCAAAACACAACATTTTTATCTCAATTCTGAATAAATATACTTCATGCAGAAGGGTCATGATTTTTACTCATTTTTGTTTTGCAGATGTGATTGCCAACTTTTAGCAGTCTAAAATTGGCCAACATTTTCTGGACTCCTATTTCTTCAAAATGAACACAATAAAAATTACCAATTCTACAGTCAATACCGAACTCTCCTTCAGTTTATGTCAAAAATTTCTGCTTGTTCTCACAAGCAAAAAAATATGATTCCAACGATCTAGTCGCCAAATATCCAAAAAAAGCCATACTATATTTCCACTTATCATAAAAGAACTACATATCAGTCGGTTGTTCAAAGCATACCTTGGACGTAGATCTTCTTTTTCTGAATAAAAAAAAAATACAGTTTCCAAAAACCAGCCTATCAATTGGCGTTACATCCAAACTTTCGCCTCTGTCACCTACGAGAGAATGAATTCAACCATATCCGGGGTCCATTGGCCCAAGTAAAACTTGGCTAATATTCCAATTTTTAATCTTAAAATTACAGCATTGAATTCCATAAAGAAACAACCTCTAATAAATTAAACTACTAACCTGATCCATGTGATACCATTGCTCAAAGGCCAAAAACTTTTTAAAAATCAACCACGACACCATCATTCTAACGGCGGCATATACACAGGTTCTATATTGTTGCCACCAAACGATGGCACAATGTTTAAAATTAAAAAAAAACAATGTGGAGAGCTGCCACCAGTGCGTAACCATCTTTTTTTTCATGGGGGGGGGGGCAGAGGGGGGGGGCACATGGCACCATATATTTTCAGGGGGCAAGCATTATTAAAATTTGTTAGTATAGTATATCAGGAAGAATTTCCTTGAACTGCACATCTCCCGGTCATGGGCGGGCATCTAAAAACGACTCTCTGAGTTCTCTGGGCTTAGGACCAGACTCTGGCGGGGGTTAAACCGGTTTTTTGGGGATCCCAAACCTTCACCAGTTCCTCAGAGATAAATTTATTAACCGATCATCAAGATTGAGCCAATTGATGATTAGCAAAACAATTTTGCACACCCCCTGGTGCCAAGAATACAGGTGTTATTTTATGAGAGCTCCAGGCTCGACGAATAATTATACAGAATATTGATCGCTCAGAAACAATTGTTTACCAAATAGCAAAACATTGATCGCGTCACAGTGATACTACATTTCGAGATATCAGATAAAATATAAATGGCGTTGGGCGGCAACTTTGATTGTTACATTCTGAACTTTATGAAAGTAACCGTGTTTTCAACACAAAACTCAATAACAATATCAAAGTTCATTCTGTCATTCAATATTGGTCAGATAACTCTGTGTGCTGCACAAAACGATGATTGAGTAGTCTAATCCAATGCTGTCTAATGTGGCCACTACGTGATGTTGATCATAAATGCCAAATCATCCTTTAAGTGTGTTAAGAATGGGAAACATTTATTACTGTAATATTTGTGGCCAACGGTGTCATTTAAAAGGAAAAAATGGTGGGTGGATTGGAGATACTTTGGGGTTCTTCACGCCAAAAGTACAGTGCCGCTTTTGTAGTTACTAGCACCTCAATTTGGTTAAAGTGGGCACTGCAGGTTACTGTTTCTGGGGTCATATCTTGAGAAAATACGAATCTACCTTATATGAACATTCATGGGCATGTTAATAGTCCTTATGTTACCTACAACAAAGAATAAGTATTCATGTGCTTTTGTTAAAATTTCATGGTGGCCACCACCATGTGTTTCGTTTTTTTTGACACACTGTATATGCTGTAGGATTAGGATTTTTGAACCGTGGGGTTTTACTCACATCGATACACACTAGCTCTCGCACTAGGTTTTGCGCACACAAATACACCCACACACACTCACACATACACACATACAATCAGTACACATGCATCGCACGCACACACGTGATGCACACCTTTATTCAATGATGATCATGGTAATACATGAGCCACCAAAGCGGCAAACAACATTACAATGAATACTAAATTATGAACATGGTATCAAACGGTAGAGCAAGATAAGGAAATTGTCTTTGATGAGTATAATACCTAATTCTCCATATTTAAAATTTGTGTCAATCATTACGCAAATAGAGCAATATTTATCAACAGTATTTGAAACGTTAGGGAGACTGTTATGCATTGCAATGTAATTGCTCCGAAATTGCATGCAGCCATTTGCTACACATGCAAAAATGTGCCATAAGGGTTTTTTTACCGAGGTCAAGACCTACTAACCTGAGAATACATGTATGTAATGTAGCAATGATTATTTTGCCATAGTGGTGAACTTGATCAAATGATACATGTATGGATATATGTTACTTAAAGATGCAAAATGGTGGGCACAATCAGGGTCCATTTTTTTTACTCACTCTGTATTTTACAATCAGATCGTCCATCTATTTTCAACTGATTTCAAATAATTCACTCACTTGATAGGTCCAATCGCCCGTCACGTTAATTGTGTATCCTAAGTTTTTATAGACAGGTATGAAATTGAAATCAAGCAATTCACGTAATTAAGTACCCTCTATAAATATGGCAAGGTGGTGCTTTATGATTGGCACATTCCATAATTTTGTAAGAATCATTTTTAAAAGTACCAGAAAGATGTCAACTGAACAAGGAAGAGTTTAATCGATACAAAGACATACGGGATAAATTACCTTTACACGAACTGTAATCAACCATGATCGCTAGCTCGGCTCACAAGGTTTTCTGGACCGGTAACATTTTATGAAAAAATAAAGACAGAAAGGGTAAAACTGATATTACATTTTTATTTTAAGTTACCACTGTTGTGAGGCTATAATCCTGGGAGAAAAGTCACGCCACACCAAAACCTATTCCCCAACAATAGCTAACAATGGGTCGCGGTCGCCACCGCGCATTCGTATTGCTGCATGATGTGAGCAATATGTCGTCGGCACTTCGATATACCGTGTGTCCCCCCAAAAAACCGCAACACTTGGTGGCAGGCGCCATAAGTTTTGAACAAAAGCACGTGACTACTTATTCTTTGTAGTAAGGTAAGATGAGACTGTTAGCTAATATCCCTGAAAAGTTCATAAAGGTAGAAGCAATAGTTTTTAAGATATGACCTCAACAATCAAGTAACCCGCAGAACCCATTTTACAAAAATGAGGAGCTGGTAACCAATAGACTGGTAATGAAGAACAGAATGGCAAATACAATATTGATTGCAATCAACATTTACTTGCCCAAATTTCTTGCAGAACAACTTCTACTGGGTCAAATGACTGCATTTACATAATTATTACTTAACTGATAATGATAACACATTAATTTACTGGTGCCAAAATAAGTTTCAATACGATATAAAACTATGACTAAGTCAGAGACAAACTCCACATTACATAAAATGATAAATGCGTTGGGCTGCAATTTGCTTGTTTCTGATGTTGTTATCGGGTTGTTACATGTTATTGTTAATGAGAATGCTACATTCTCAACTTTATGAAAGTAAAACCTGTTTTCAACAAAAAACTCAATAACAATATCAGTATATTCATTCTGGCATTAAATTAAGATAACTCTTTGTGCGCCGTCACAAAATTATGATGATTAGCTCTAATCCAATGCTGTCTTATTTGGACAATACGAAGAGTTTGTTGATCATACATTCCTAATTCGATCTTTTAAGTGTGTTAAAATGCATGTTTTTTAGCTGTTATTACCAATGAAAACATTCATATGTTAATATCTGTTGCAGTAGCTGTCTTAAAAAAAAGGAAAATGGCGGTTGGACTTAGAGATTCATATTGTTGGTTCTGGGTGCAAAACGTACAGTGCCGTATTTGTAGTTAATAGCGCCTCAATTTGGTTAAATGGGTCCTGCCGGTTACGTGATTTCTGGGATCATATCTTTAATAATATTAACTCTACCTTTATGAACTTTTTAGGGGTATTAGCTAACAGTCCCATCTTACCTCACAACAAAGAATAAGTAATCACGTGCTTTTGTTCAAAACTTATGGCGCCTGCCACCAAGTGTTGCGGTTTTTTTTGGGGGGGGGGGACACACGGTAGTCCCCCAACATTAAATGATTGGAGAGAAGGTTAACAAATGACGTTGGTATGGCAACGATTTCATCTAGGATTGTAAACCATGTAGTCGACATGAACATAATTAGTCTAGTAGATTATATGGGTTCCCATGAACCCCCTTTAAAACTAAATTTTAACATTTTAACATTTTAGAAAAATTAAAGTAATTAAAGAAATTCAAGAATTCCCCAGGATAGCGTCTGGCGACCATCTCGTAATTAAAAGCGATTAACTCGCAGTAAAGTTGATCAATTTAGTTAAAAAATCTCAAATGATTCGTCTCATCACATGGAATCAGAAACAAATATAATAGTTTTGACATATCTGTGATGTTCAGTTATCAGAGATATGGGTGAAAATGCGAGTAAAGTCTTAAACTTTTGATTGGTCATTCTACAGGGCCAAATTTTCAAAATGCTTCAATCTTGCACAAAAATTGGCGTCAACCTGGTGGTATGAGCATGAGCAACTGAAATGTACAGTTTCCACTGTTTCGTATCTTCCGTTTTGGTTTATCGGTAGCAAGAGGACTAACTATAGTGCCCTAATTCCCATTCAAAACAACGCAAATTTGATAAGAGGTAACTTTACTACCGAATTTTCACCACCTAACTAAACACCTAGATAGTGCAAATTATACCTTTCTGGATGCTCTGCTCAAACCTAGATTGATACCAATTTTGTCAAGAGTCCATGGCATTTTGAAAGTTAGGCTCCTGTACAATGACAATCACATGCAATGACCTTTTCAATCTCTGCACTGAATATCACATATGCTATATATTTTCTGACTCCTTATGACGGGACGAATCAATTGAGATACTTTTCAACTCATCACAACCATTTTATATGACTATCTCTTTGGATCCACTATGGCCGCCAAAACGACCCCGTGGGACAATAGAGTACATTTGTGATTTTGGTAACATCAACTTCTTTCAGTAGATGTCGTAGATAGTCTAAAATCATGTTGGGATTTTAGTTGTAAGGGGGTCCATGTAACCTGCTTTCCCGATACGTCATCAACAAGGGGAAGGAGAGAGAGGGAGAGAATAGAGAGAGATAGAGAGGGAGGGAAAGAGAGTGAGAGAGTGAGAGAGATCTAAGCACAAAATACCTATCCTTTTCCAAATCATAAATCCTTGAGCTTCAAGATCAACTTGACCGTATTTCTCATCATTTTATTCGACAAGGAATTCTGAAAGGTAGTTGCTGATCAAGAATTTTGATGTCTAACAACTTGTATAGACCAATAGCTCCATAACGTATTGCTTTGTCCATTTCTATTCAATATATCGCGTCTGTATAATATTTAACTGTCGATTTATTTGTAAACGAGGACAGCTATAGAGACCGGTATTTATTTGTACATAACAATTATCAACCTGATCGTGCCAGGTGATAACCATGGAATGTTTCTTCATCAAATCAATCAAATCAAATCACAATTTAATTCCATAAATAGTGTCAATAACAAAAATACAGATTATATCAAATACCAAAATTTATATTTAAAATACCATAGATAACATACATAATTATTTAAACCAAACAGTTTTAGTTATGGGGAGAAGGCCAGGAGGCCAAAAAGGCCCGTCAGTAGCCACCCCCTTGACTGACAACCCACACACACACCCCACACCCACCCACACACACCCACACATGTGCGAAACGCATACACATACAAGGTGCAAAACTAAAACATTAACACAATTACTAACAAGACGTTGACTGCCAAAAAATCCATATTTTTAAACGTAATTTGAAATTATTTTTTTCTTAAATTTATAGAATGTTTTAAAGGAGTTTGACAGGTTTTAGGAGAAGGTCCTTCTAGAGAATTCCAAAGACGGGACGCGAGTACGAACAGAATGATCGGAAAATGTCTTCTTGTTTTTGGTCAAGTTATAGGATTCTGTGTCTTGTCGAAAAAATAGGTTGTGAGAAACCTCAGAAACGTTTCTTAAAATAGTTTTTAAAAGATGAAGGCCAGATCATTAATGGCCTATCGATACATAAACGGACAGACACCAAAGCACCAAAACACCAAGCACAGCGGCCTTCGGGAACCGCGGGAACGAGCATCCGCTCAAACACAAAAACGCAAAACGCAAAAGTCGGGATATAAGATAAAAAAGTAATGAATATGCTTATCACTGATATCTCCGTGAACATTAAGAAAGCTGGAAGGTGACATGGGAATCACGAAATACACCTTTTTAACCTTTTTGTGTTTTGAATGAATAACATGATATGATCATTTCGGTATATGATAAGCAATACAAATCACAATCTGCTAATTAATATTTTGTCAAAATTTAACCAAATCATAATGATATTGTATGTTTGCCATCATGAATGGTACTACAAACTTACCTAGCAAATAATTTTTCAAAAAACCAATTATGATAATTTTGTCCAGTACCAAATAATAGTATTTACCATTTGACATACTGTTTCATAAGTCAAATGTAAATATCGCAATAGACACTTATCAATATTATCACTTCGATGGGAGCCTTCCAAGGTTCGTATTAAGCACAAATAAACATTTTAGTCATTTTAAGACACCCTCAGTGATTTCACCCTAAAAATCAAAAATGTTTCAGGAATAGCCCCTAAGTGAAGAATAAGTTCGTTTTTTCCAAACTGAAACAAAAGGAAGAGCAACGTCAAATGTTGATCTCCCACTTCAACCACGTGTTCACCAAGCTTCCACTAGGACAGCAATGGACAAAATATCAGGTTTGAGTCTTATTAGTCTGTTTCAGTCTTAACACCTGGAGGGTATGTTAGGATACCAATATTCATTAAAGAAATGAAAATCAGATGTGCATTATGGTTTTCGTTTTTATGATTAGCAAATCAAGAAAGTGCCTTTAACCACGTTCCATCTTATGATTTCCAACAAAAATTCTCAAGTAGCCCATGCTGCGCTTACTTTAAACAACAGCTTAAGAAAAACAAAATAAATGATGTTCAATGTTACTACCTGTATAGGTTTACTTGTAGACATCAAAATTTATGTGGTACCAGGCTTGGGTGGATCCATTGTGAGGCTCGGGTTTTCGTATAAAATGAAGCTCTCCTTCCCTTGCTGTCTCGCCATACCCCATTCACGAAGCGCAGCTTTTCACTGTACTATACAGTTGGCTGACTTTGTTGCCATCGTTTCTTCTCCTCTAAGTAACTTGGAGAGATATCGCAATTCTATAGACTTCATCTTTAGACAAGTTCTCGGGTCTTCTGGATTTCACCCTATCTGAGTAGCGCATAGTTTTACAACAAGGGCGAGGGGTACCACGACCTTTATGTACCCTACCATCGCGGTGAGCTCTCTCCACCTCCAATCCCCTCCAAAAGAAACTTGCTGTGAGATATCAGTGACTATTGCCTTAATATTCTCACCTTCAGTTTAGGTAGACCGACAATACGAAGGTTGTTTTTCCTGTGTAGAGTTCATACCTTGTTGACTTCATAGAGACAGACACATGATTGGTAGTGTGATTGATATGGTCCCATTGATTAGGTTATCCGTCTGATATTCTTCATTGCATCTTGGACTCCTTATTCTTCCCCTGAACTTCAATAGTCTTGTTATTTCTCTCTTGAAGCTATCTATCTCCTTCTGCAGTATCTTTGTCCATCAATCAGTAACTTTAACGACCTAGTCACAAACGTGAAAATCTCTTGATCGCCTGGTTAGAATCCATAATGTATCAGTACGTTGTATACCGTAGGTGATTCATTGCTTTGAATAGATGACGTAACACCTCTTGCGAGCATGGGCGAGGTAGAGGGCAATACAAATTGCTGTTGACCGTATGTTCGCTACAACGTCATCCGGGACTGAGAGGGTTGAGCACTGTTAAAAGTCCATCTTGTGGATGTAATTTTAGCCATTTCTGGGCTTCATATGCGATCTCATAAAGACTGAAAAGTATCAGTATATGATCAAAATATCCACAAAGAAATAAAAAGATCGGTGCTCTGTAAATACCATCTAGAAGTGAATTTTAGACCCGATCCGACTCGACACCGGCGGGTACCTCAGACCACCAGATCTAATATGCGTGGCAAATATAACAATGGCCCTGCACTCCCAAATAAATTTATAATGGTTGCCTCGGATTCCAGGCTAATTGGGACTACGAACCAACAACATAGAAGCCTGGACATGCCATAGTCTGTTGATATTGAAATCAAGTTTAGAAGAAGCTTTGAGTGAGAGAGACAGCGAGAGAAGAGAAGAGAGAGAGAGAGAGAATGAGAGAGAGATGGGGAGGGGAGAAATACAGAAGGGGAGAGAAAAGAGAAGGGCGAAATGGAGCGATCAATGCATGTACAAGAAAAACTATGCAATAAGCCTACGCTATAATTTTATTCCCGTAGATACCCCGGGCGTACATATCTCTGTTATTGATGCGTTTGAATCAGTCAGGCGGGGGACAATGTGTACAAATGCTCATAGGACCATTCGCAGGCGGAGTAATAGCGCCACGGAATGACGTAGCACACAGCGCCACGTACGAACGGTGATCCGTAGTTCATATTTCATGCAGATTTCATGGGGTATGCCTCCACTTCGTTAATCGAGTGTCCTAGCCGATAATGATCACTGATCTCTATACACTGGACGGCTATCGCCGCTCGACGTGAGAAACCGAACTTGCCGGCGACCTTTTTGCTCTACCAAGAACCGCATCGTGGCACGTACAACTGAATAGTGAAACTATGGAAAAGGGACAGAATTAATCGATTAATTGCGCGTATGTCAAGTTTGTCAATATTGGGTTTGATTTTCGAATATGGTTGGGTATGTTCGAACAAAATTTGATTCAAAATGTTTTAAAAAGTCTTTAAATGCCATATTTCAGGTTTCAGCTTTCAGCTCACAGACAATAATTCATGGAGTAGGCCTATGCTTTGACTACTAGCATTCACATATATAGATTAGATATTCTTATCCTCCAAGATTTTCCGCTTTACTAACCCCACCCCCACCCCCACCTAGATCATGTATTTTCACTCTTTCCTTACCTTATGACTATTGTGAATGTTTGGTACTTATTTGGATACCAATGAAAGAGAAAAACGCAAAGCTCTCTTGTGGTACCAAATTTATAGGAATCGGATGTGTAAAAAGGAAAATCACAGGGGGGGTACCCCCCCCCCCACCCAGAGCAATTGTTTGTTAAAATGGCCAGGTAGACCAGAGGTAAGCATTCCTTTTCTTTCCCCTGGAAATGACCTCGTATCAGGCTTTAAGAGATTTGAAGGCATGCACGTTCTATTTTGGAATAAAATTCCTGGGTCTTGAATTTTGGTCGGGGACCAATGCTCGTTCCAAAAAAAGAGCGACTAGAGCTGCAAATGCGGGACAACCTCTAGGGTAAACAATTCACAAAATGAAGTTCTAGGGGGTATCAATTCAGTTGTGATTGTGATGGTTCAATGATAAAAATAGGAAAATTAACCTCCAACATATCAGCAAAATAACCCCCGAGTGTGTCACGTATTGAGGGAACCAGGTCCACAAGGTAAATTTTACTGCAAATTGGTCCCCTTTATTTTTAAAAATACCTGATAAAACTAGACTAGTTAATTTTACAAAAAATGGCTCCGTCAGACTCTTGTTAGAGGTTTATGCTTCACTGAAAATTGGTCTTGTAATCCTTTTAGGGGTCAATTTCAGAACCCTGGAATGCGCACGGGTACTCAACAAACCCCTGTCGCCCCCCCCCTCGGTTAAAATCTTGCTTTGAAGAAAAGATAATGAACTGCAGTCTATGGGGTTCAGAAAATACTGCACAAAAAATCATTGTTTTAAAATCACTTGGAAATTAAAATGGAAGGAAAGGAAATTTTGGTCCGTGAACTTGGGATGTTATAAGCTAGCAGTGACTGCGTTAATAAATGTTAAAAATCACAAGCTATCCCATAGGCCTAAGGTGATCCAGTTCTACATGTATCCAGCGAATTTACGGGTCTCATGAATTAATGCTAAATTATAGTTGAACTAGAAGGATTAGGCTCCATATACTGGTATTCCCATGGAGTTATAGCATTTTAGAGCACATAGTCTAGTAGAGTGCAATGCAAGTGCATACAGTTATTAGTACAGTGGATAGGCTACGACGTGTACCCATCACTAATCGGTCGCAAAATTGCCTAGGAATACATTTGTTTACTTTTACTCACAGTTATTTTCAGGCAAAACGGGAAAAACATTACACCATATACAAATTGCAAATGCCTTGATATTTTTCCGATATTGGCCCAAGAGAAAAGTAATTTACTAAGGCATACATTATCTCATTCCCATAGAAACCGTGCAACCGAGTGATTGTTTTGGGTTAGAGCAAAAGGGACGCTGCGCAACTTCCGGTATATTCCCCGGCTCGCTATTCAATCGCGCAGAGATTGCCTATCCAGTGTGTAGAGATCAGTGATAAGGATCCGATGCAAGTGTGTTTAGAACAATCTTATCACTACAATTTTATGTTATGAACTGCTAGAGGGCCGTGAAATCCAATTTTAGACGACGTCATTGGTTTAACATGTAATCGGTAATTGTAAAGTCTTGACGAAAAGTTCAGCTTTTTGATATGTGTACAGACATATTTTCTTATGTCTAAAACCGTTGAAGGTTGAGAATCACTCCAATGTATATTTTATGAATCGTTATGTATGAATGTACATGTATGGATTAATGAGGAGGACGAGGGGTGAATGGAAACAGGTTGAAGCATAGTCCTGTATCATGGATTGTTGTGCTGTAGCCTTGCTAATCGCTAGCAGCCAATTCTGCCAACAAAAAGTTGAAATCAAAAACAGCTTAGTACACAAACACAGTTGCCATATTTTCAAATTACAGAAAAAATCTAAATTGCACTCGTGTTGTTACATTGTATATA
>JAMKCH010027737.1:0-20655 GCA_023653785.1 Ophioderma brevispina
GTAAGAATGCCTTTTGTGAGGCTATAAAAGGCCAGGGGTCCGTTCCCCAACACGCACTTACGACACTGTAGCCTACCTTTATACTAAGTACTACTCTGCGTAACGTCACTACTCATTCCATACTGCGTTTGCCCGAAACTCGCACTGAACTACCTAACACTAAAATTTACGACGATGTCTACGTCGTGACTAGTTGTGACTTATTACAACAACTAATACATTCCACCGCGTTCCCCAACGACACGTAATGCAGTTGGTTGACTAAATCTGACCAAATGTTAGCACAAACTAACGTCTACTCGGGATTGGACTTACACACACGTAAGCTATAAAGGCTGACTCAGAGATTCCGAAATGAATTTTTGGCGTGTAATGATTAAAATAGTCAACTATAACCAAAGATATTGACCTAAAAGGCGTAATTCATAAGTTTGAGATGAAGTCGGATTTTTCGTTGATTGCAGATACCTTTTGTGTAGTATTACGTGCCGTAGGATATAATAAGCCTATGTTACAACGTATAACAAAAAATTCCTCCGGATCCAAATTTTATAACAAGTTGCGATTTTTCTTTATGAAGGACTTCACTTTGAGCTTAGCTATTTTACACAGTGATTAATGAATGGACAAACATTATATTCATTCAAAACACGGAAATCTCAGAGTCAATCTGTTACATCGTTTTCATATAGTGTAACGTGATGTAATCATATGGCAGCAGCGGTGGTCGTGATCTAGGAGAAAAATGGGTCCCTAAAGCCAAAAAATTCCTGAATTATATAAACACCACCCCGGAGGGGTTTTTGAATCAATCCCATGAGGCAGCAATGGTGCCTATACGTACTGTAACTAACCTGGTCAGTACTTAAGGGGATAAAAAGTGTTCCAAAAGTTTAAGACCACAAGACATTTCATATCATGAAAAAAATTCCCTAAGTAATAACGCTTTGTGGGCTAAAATTAGCGTTAAAATCAGGGCTTTTATGTGTTAAGAATAGGATGTTATGAGATCACATGACCCTATTTGAAAGTGAATTCCCAAAACTGGTGCATTTGGGGGATTGATGACTCAACACACCCTCTGAAACCACCGGACCCCTGTTCCAAAAGGAAGGATTTTAATAATATTACAGACTTAACACCAGAATGAATATACTAACGACTTAGTGACATATTTGAACCACCATCATTAAGTTAAATGAAATAGTACAACAGCTTCCCTAGGATGATATCTGAACTCCTGGGGAAAGTAAAACCTAATAATATAATTTTTCTGGTTCCTAGTGCGCCCGTCAGGCGTAGCCAGGGGGGGTGCGGGGGGTGCGACGCACCCCCCCAAAATACAAAGGGCCGCTTTTTGATGGAAGGGGCCGCTTTTCATGTGAAGGTCCGTTTTTCAAGTCTGAAGTTTGCCGGCTTTCCGAAATTCCTGTCGTTGTTTGCCGGGTTGTGAATGTGATGTTATAATGGATGATTAAGTAGCTGTTGATCCCTTGCCATTACCGCATTACACTTTTTTTTGAACGCTGCGATGATTTATGTCACCATCCCCCCCCCCCCCCCCCCCCCGCCCCCAACCCTCCCAACCAAACCCCCCCCCCCCCCCCCCCCCCGTCTCAGAACTTGGATAACGACGGTGCAAATTTTTGTGTCATCGGCGAGCGCAGCGAGCCGAAAAATTGGTTTGGTTGGTACGCAAAAGGTCCACTTCGGGAAATCCGCCCCCCCCCACACATCCTTTCTACGGCCTGGCTCCCTTCTTTCCAGATTCCATTGTCTGACATAGGGATGCCTTTGGCTGCTTCGCTAGATTTGGGCTCAAATATTCTAAATTTTCCATGACATTGATATCTGGGATGTAATAGTTTAAACCTTGTGAGTAGAAGGGTTTGGTGGACTTTATCTGTATGTTTGCCTCCAACCACCAAACTAAGTACATGTAATATTAAAAACATGATCATAATAATTAAAACAAAATGAAATTACAGAGTACAAAAACCCCGTTCCCAGGTTATTTGAATGAAATGAACGGAGACTAGTATAAACATTAAACCGCCTATTTGTCCATGTTCATAGCACAATACAAATTAAAATTGGCATACTGATTCAAGCTTGAGAATTAGATAATTGTTTTTTTTTAATTATCCTTAAAAGTATGGTTTGCAGTAAAGATAATCTTTTCTTGATGATTAATATGTATCAGAAATTATATCTGCAGTAACATGTATTGGAATTTTGAAAGATGGATCAAGCTTTTCAAACTGCTTTATTATTTTTATTTTTGTCTGTACCCAATCTAAATAAAGTTATGTTACACGTGGGCAACTTAACTTTTCGGAGAGCTTAGCTTGTATTAATTTCTACAAAGGAAATCCCGTTTATTTTAATTTTTTTCACACACCACAACCAACCACCACCACCACCAATACACTACTACTGAAGAGAAAGAATCAATGGAGACAAACAATAAAATAACTTTTTTAGCAAGATGATCATGCATGTATGCAGAATAGTCAAAAAGAAACCCTAATCAAAAATAGCATCCATTTTTTGGATACTTAGTGAATTTGCCAAATTTTTATTTTTTGGGGGGAGGAGGTAATTTTTGAAACTCAAATGAAAATTATGAGGAAAACCGGAAATAAAGTGACCTTAAGGTGAGAATTTCCCCTAGGTGAGATGCAGATACTTGTCCATACAGAACCTATGAGTAATGTATGGTAAACTAGTACGGTACAGAATACCCTTGCTCATTACCTTTTGTTTAACTTGCATAGATGGAATTATTAAAGATGGTTTTATCACATTTACGTAGGGAAATATCAATATTTTGTCATCTCTTAAAACCCAGAAAAACGATTTAATCTCAACTTATTAGGTAACTTCGTTATTGTTTGCGAGCAATACCTCATACGACTGTGCTAAAAAATATTAGGGAATTGGAAAAGACAAAAATGACAGCGCGGTTCGGAAACCTACATTTTGCAATTGTGTTATCGTGGCTTTGTTATGCGAACACTAGTGTACTGACGGCCTTTTTTTTATATAGGAACTTGGTCGTCCGAGTGACTACTGCTGTCTTGTTTAGTGTCACTATAATCTTTCAATACCATTCTATGTACGCGACGTACAATAGTCGAAGCACTATCTGCACACAAACTAGCACATATTGCACCCACAAATACTCCCAATTGTTTAATCGAAGGTTTATAGCAGAATAGTCTTAGAATGTTAGTAACTCTTGATGCGCATCACGTGCTTGAAGAACCAAGTATCAGCAGTGTTTGGGGGACGACGTGTATGGCGGGCCGTTTCTGCCAGGTATGGCGCGCCGTTTCTGCCAGATATGTTCGTAGAGAGAGGTCATCTAAAATAAAGAGAACCGTCCATTTATGTCCATGAAGTTGATGGAAATGGCTCTTGGCAAATCGGAACCTCTGCGAAATATCCGGAACCTCTCTCAAACCAAGTCCTCATTGGTCCTCTGGTCTTGCTTGTGATTGGGGGCAGTGGTTATCGCCCAAAACACCAACTTCCAGCCCATATACTGGCACTGGCACAAATGATCGTACGAAATAAAACAATTGCCCTCAGTTAATGGGACCCAGACAGTTATTCGCCGAGTAAGGCAAACATCTACTTACATAATTAGGGCCTATATCATTAATGTTCTACAAGCACAATGGTGTCAACTCAATCACATAAGCTATAATGAAGTGCCTCAAATGTTGCGACAAAAATGAATACTAACTACTAGCGTAGGAGTCTGGTGAAAATCGCTACATCGTACTGGTATCTGCATTTTGGGTTTATACTCTCACTTACACTACAACCATACAAAACACACAAACGAACATTTGAGATAAATAGCACAGACATTACTATTGAGAAGAAAGGAAACGGATAACACTAACAGCGGACATTTTAATTAATGAGGTTATTATTAAAAACTACAGCTATATATCCGGTGACACGATGGTTTATACCCCCGTGGTATTGATCGACTAGCCCGTTCGGCCAAACACGATATGCCAATTCGACCCATTGCATGCATTGGGCTCTACATGTAAGTCCTTGGGCGCTTCGGCTCGAATAAAACGAAACCTCACACTTCCCAACCACCAATCAATGCACGAAAAATTGGAACGTTCCATAATTTGAAAGAGGTCACGTTCACTACCGTGATTTAGGAATATCTTCGAGCACGCAACATAATTGGTTGAAATTGGAAGGTTCCAATTGTAATAGGACCTCTCAAGGACTATATTGGCAGAAACGGCGCGCCATAGATATGTTCGTATAGAGAGGTTTCTAACAAATAAAGGAACCTTCCATCTTATGTCTAATGAAGTTGAGGGAAATTGGCTCATTGGCAAATCGAAACCTCTGCGAAATATCCGGAACCTCTATCAAAACAATTCCTCATTGGTCCGCTGGTCTTGCTTCTGATTGGTGGAAGTGGTTAGCGCCCAAAACACCAACCTTCGCAGCCCAATAGACTGGGCCTGGCAAAATTGACGTACGGAATAAACAATTGTCATCAGTTAATGGGGCCCCGACAGTTATTCGCCGAGTGAGGCAAACATCACTTACATAATTATATCATTAACTGTATCTACAAGCAGACCACAAGTTATAATGAAGTGCCCCAAATGTTGCGACAAAGTGTAATACTAAATACTAGCATAGGGTCTGGTGAAAATCGCTACATCGTACTGCATGGTTTTTGCATGTTGGGTTTATACTCTCACTTACACTACAACCATACATACGAACATTTGAGATAAATAGTACAGACATTTACCAAGAAGAAAGGAACGTGTAACCAAACAGCGGAACATTTTTAATTTAATGAGGTATTATAAAAATACAGTACATATATCCGGTGACAACGATGTTCACCTGTTATGACCGACAGTTCGGCCCAAACACGATGCCAATTAGTCCCATTGCATGCATTGGGCTCTACAGTATAGTCCTTGGGCGCTTCTGCTCGAATAAACGGAACCTCACAGGCTCACACTTCACAACTACCAATCAATGCACGAAAAATTGGAACGTTCCATAAGTTGAAAGAGGTCACGTTTCGCTACAGTGATTTAGGAATATCTTCGAGCACGCAACATAATTGGTTGAAATTGGAAGGTTCCAGTTTTAATAGAGACCTTCCTTGGAATATATTTGGCAGAAACGGCGCGTCATAGATATGTTCGTAGAGAGAGGTCTCTAAAAATAAAGGAACCTTCCATTTATGCCCAATGAAGTTGATGGAAATTGGCTCTATTGGCAAATCGGAACCTCTGTGAAATATCCGGAACCTCTCTCAAAACAATTCCTCATTGGTCCTCTGGTCTTGCTTGTGATTGGTGGAAGTGGTTATCGCCCAAAACACCAACCTTCCCAGCCCAAAAGACTGGGTCTGGTAAAATCGACGTACTGAATAAACAATTGTCATCAGTTAATGGGACCCCGACAGTTATTCGCCGAGTAAGGCATACATCACACTTACACAATTATATCATTAACTGTATCTACAAGCAGAAGTTAACTCAATGACCATAAGTTATAATGAAGTGCCCCAAACGTTGCGACAAAATGTAATACTAGCATATTTATAGGGTCTTGTGAAAATCGCTACATCGTACTGGTATCTGTATGTTGGGTTTATACTCTCACTTACACTACAACCACACAAACGAATATTTGAGATAAATAGTACATTTACCAAGAAGAAAGGAACGTGTAACCAAACAGCGGAACATTTTTATTAATGAGGTATTGTAAAAATACAACAGAGATATCCGGTGACAACGATGTTCACATGTTAATTATGACCGACAGTTCGGCCCAAACACGATGCCAATTCTACCCCGACCCATCATTGCATGCATTGGGCTCTACAGCATAGTTCTTGGGCGCTTCTGCTCGAATAAACGGAACCTCATACTTCACAACTTCCAATCAATGCACGAAAAATTGGAACGTTCCATAAGTTGAAAGAGGTCACGTTTGCTACCGCGATTTAGGAATAGCTTCGAGCATGCAATATAATTGGTTGAAATTGGAAGGTTCCATTTTTAATAGAGACCTTCCTAGGAATATATATGGCAGAAACGGCGCGCCATAGATATGTTCGTATAGAAGGTTTCTAAAATAAAGAACCTTCCATTTATGCCCAATGAAGTTGATGGAAATTGCTCTTTTGGCAAATCGGAACCTCTGCGAAATATCCGGAACCTCTATCAAAACAATTCCTCATTGGTCCGCTGGTCTTGCTTCTGATTGGTGGGTAGTGGTTAGCGCCCAAAACACCCACCTTTCGCAGCAGCCATGACTGGGCCTGGCAAATTTCCTACGGATAAACATATGGTCATCATTTAATGGGGCCACCGACGTTATTCCGCCGATGTGAGGCAAACATCACTTACATAATTATATCATTAACTGTATCGTAGCAAGCAGACTACAAGTTATAATGAAGTGCCCCAAATTTGCACAAAAGTGGAAATACTAAAACTATCCTAGGGGTCCTGGTGAAACTCGCTACAAAAACGTCGTACTGCAAATGTTTTTGCATGTTGGGGTTTAATATTCTCACTTAGACTACAACCATACATACGAACTTGGAGATAAATATACAGACATTTACCAAGAAGAAAGGAACGTGTAACCAAACAGCGGAACATTTTACTTTACATGAGGTCTTATAAAACTACAGTACATATATCCGGTTTGACAACGATTTCACACTGTTATGACCGACGTTCGGCCCAACAACTTGCCATATTAGTCCCCATTCATGCATTGGGCTCTACAGTATAATCCTTGGGCGCTTCTGCTCGAATAAACGGAACCTTCACATGCTCACACTTCACAACTACCAATCAATGCACAAAATTGGAACGTTCCATAAGTTGAAAGAGGTCACGTTTCGCTAAAACGTGATTTAGGAAGAATCGCAGAGCACGCAAACAATAATTGGTTGAAATTTGTTGAAGTTTCCAATATCCTAATAGACAGACCTTCCTTGGAATATATTTTCTCGAAAACGCGCGTCATAATAATTTTCGTAGAGGAGAGTCTCTAACAATACATGGACCCTCCATTTATGCCCCATAAGTTGATGGAAATATGGCTCTACTTGCAAATCGGAACCTCTGTGAAATATCCGGAACCTCTCTCAAAACAATTCCTCATTGGTCCGCTGGTCTTGCTTGTGTGATTGGTGGAAGTGGTTATCGCCCAAAACACCAACCTTCCCAGCCCAAAAGACTGGGTCTGGTAAAAAAATCGCCGTCACTGAATGAACAATTGTCATCAGATTAATGGGACCCCCCTACAGTTTATTCCGCCGAGTAAGGCATACATCACACTTACACAATTAAATCATTAACTGTATCTACAAGCAGAGTTAACAACTCAATGACCATAAGTTATAATGAAGTGCCCCAAACGTTGCGACAAAATGTAATACTAGCATATTTATAGGGTCTTGTGAAAATCGCTACATCGTACTGTATCTGTATGTTGGTTATACTCTCACTTAACACTACAACCACACAACGAGATATTTTGAGATAATAGTACATTTACCAGAAAACGGAACGTGTACCCACACAGCGGAACATTTTTAATTAATTAGGTATTGTAAAAATACAACAAGAAGATATCCGGTGACACGATGTTCACATGTTATTATTAACCGACCGTTCGGCCAAACACTATGCAATTCATATTCTAAACCACCGACCCATCATTGCATGCATTGGGCTCTACAAGCATCGTTACTTGGGCGCTTCGCTTCTTCCCTGCTCGAATAAACGGAACCTCATACGTCAAAACCTTCCATCAATGCACTAAAAATTGGAACGTTTCCATACGTTGAAAGAGTCACGTTGCTAACCCTGCGATTTAGATGAACAGCTTCGAGCATGCATAAAATTGGTTGAAATTGGAAGGTTCCACTTTTTTAATATAGACCTTTTTCCTAGGAATATATATGTCAGAAACGGCGGCCCATATAAGTGCAACCTCATAGAAATCTTAGCTTGTGCTGAGCATGAGTTGCGAAACAACTTACGCATCAACTTTGGGGAACGAACCACAGATCTGTTGTTTGTTCATTTTCCCTGCTCCAAGCCTGTGAACAATTTTTCGGCTGTAAGACAATGCCACGCCGCACAGGGCCTCTGTTGTGAGACAATTTCTTAAGGCAGAGGGGTGGAGCAGATACAGGTGTTTCGAAACATCAGACCTCGAAACAACAGACCTCAGACCCGGAAGTGAAATTACTTCCGGGTCTGATGTTTCGAGGTCTGTTGTTTCGAAATTCGAGGTCTGATGTTTCGAGACATCCCCCGGGTGTTTCGAAACATCAGACCTCGAAACAACAGACCCGGAAGTGCATTGACTTCCGGGTCTGATGTTTCGAGGTACACCCGAGCATATACCATTAAGGCCTGCTTGCTCTCCTGATATGTGGAGAAAATACTGAAGAGAAATCAAATCTCCATTATGGAAGAGGTGAAGTGGAAAAGTGAATATTGGGTGTAACGTGTAATATGAAATATTTTGGTTAAAAAATAAGAGAAAATGTATAAAAATAGAGAAAAGGTGTATCCCAAAACATACAAAAGATTAAGAGTCCGACTCGAAATGAAATATATGTGCGATATTAAACGAGGTGAGTCAGAGATTAAAGGGACATTTCGTGATTCACAGCCTCGTTCCCCGACTTACCTAAAAAAGTGGAGATTTTTAGAAATCCACACTGTGAACAAATCCTGGCATTCATTCTGCCAACAAAACTTGGTAAACAATACATGTAAAAGACTGTAAAAATTAATTTAATCAAACCCCTTAAAAACATATATAGTTAGGATAGAGATTGTGAATGTGTAGAGAAAAAATAATCACTGACGAACACCTTAACTTAATTAGGCCTTGTTTAAATTTCTTAAATTAAAACAGAGGACAAATCTAAATTTTGATTACAATATTTTATCTATTAGATTTATATTCAATGTATTTTGATTTAAATGTTTAATCCCAATTTGAATTTGTCCCTGACAGCAATCCAATTAGATTAGTTTTTAATCTAAGAAATTTAGAGAGACGACGCCTCGTGGACGTCAAAGGTCAGATATACCCTTCAAACACAAATAAATGAGCCTTGTGCACAAATGATCTAAATTTTGTATAATGACACTGATTTAATATGCTTTTAATCAGACTGGTTCAAGAATTTGGTATGTCAAAAACACAATTACAATAATATTACACTCACTGATTTACAGTCTTACACAAGAGTTCTTCCAGAAGTGACGACTTATGTCCACAATTAAAAGAATCGTTGCAGTTTAACGATAGTATGTCCAGCAAAACGGGGTTGTCCCTCGACGAAATATTCCACAGTATATCAGACCGGGATGTAATCGCCACGATTTCTATCTTTCCACAATTTGGAATCCTATTTTGATTCCCAGCACTTTGGGCTTCAAAGATGACAGAATAATAATAGCTTTTCGCTCACGCGGTATAATAAATATAATAATTCCTGGCACTATGCACTGTACTGATCTACCATTTTTTGCAAGTCTGTTTTGTGACTCATGTTCTTGGACCTATCTTGAAAACATCAAGCAAAATGAAGATTTTTTTTCAGGCAAGATGCTTAAATTACCCATTCTTTATGATAAAAAAATTCCAAGATATTCAAATTACAGGAAAAGTGGAAAAATGTCCTTTCAGTTTTTAGTAAAGTTTTATGGGTCCACCTTGTATTATAGTTATTATCTACAGAAAAGTATACGGCAATGTATACCCATAGGGTTATCAAGTTGGCATGTCTGAGCGACATCGGGGTAGCTTCGGCTGGGACCATAATACCCCGCATGGCTCTCGGTCTATCAGCTTTATCATCAAGTAGCAAATCACTCCGAACCCTTGGCACCCCGTGAACCTTGCAATTTGGTTATGCAATATGTTGCAAATTCTAGGCATAGGAGGAAAAATACGAGTCTTGAACAAGAGACTTAGACCGAATAATATTATATGGTGATGGAGTTGTAATTAAAAAAAAAAAAAAAACTTAAAATACAGATTTTACAATTTTGTTTTGTAAATCTACGAAAAAACTTGTTTGCGACACCCTGAATTTTACTTTTTTATAGCACACTTTCCGTCTTTAGTAATAACCTCAAATTTGCTAAGTTTGAAAGTTTATAGTGTGATTTGATTTCATGATGGAAATCGTGTTACCTGCATACCCTTTGTTATTATAAATACTAGATTCCCCGGTGTCGCGTTCACCTGAGTTGCGCGATCACTTGCCTTGAATGGACCCCGATGACTTAGACGTGACCTTTCAATTTTCGGCATCAACAATCAACCCCAGCCCTCAAGTTCAATGTCCATACACCAACGATTTACCTCATTTGATCTCCTTTGACCTTGATGACCCTGAAACGTGATCCATCTATAACCAATACAAACTCGGTCTCGGACGGTCCAGGGGCACCCACCCACCATGTTTTTCAGGAACGTGCGACTCGTCGGTCCTCCGAAAACAACCTTACCCCATTTGACCGCCTTTTACCTTAATACCCCTGATGACGTTTTTGATCCACTAACCAACCAAGTCGGTCTTCGATGGTCAAGGGCTACCCACCCACCAATTTCAGGAACGTGCGACCCTCGGTCCTCCGATAAACCAACGGTAACCCATGACCCAAATATAAATATATATTCTAGCTCTATGCGTCTACCCCATTTGACCGCCTTTGACCAATTTCAGAACGTGCGCCTCGGTCTCGAGAAAAATAGACGCGGTCACACAGACACACTGGACCAGACAGACAGACGACCCACCGTATTAATATCATGTATAGATAATTCATGCGACACGATTTTTTTTTCGGAATTTTGCAAATTAGTGGGCTTACAGGGCAGCTCAATTCAGTTGACTATTCACGAAACATTACGTTTATGCTTTATTCCGTTGTTCATCTATGGAGCCCGGATTAGCTCTGGCCGACTAATTCTGCCTTGACACGGCAAGTAATTTAAAAGGCTGACTCAGAGATCCTGAGGAGGGCGCCTCAATTTCCAAAAAAATTCTTTTTTTTGCAGTACATAATGCTGTCCATATACTAATCACTGTGTGAAATTTTTTGGGCCTAAGCTAAATCGAATTCCTTCATATAGAAAAATACAACTTTGTTATAAAAAGATTCCGGATCCGGGACAATTTTTGTATACACAGTAATTCCTATGGGAAGTAATACTACACATAAAAGTTTACTGCATCCAAAACGAAAATATCCGATTCATCTTCGATAATTCGGAATGTGTATTTTTAGGTGACTATCTTTAGTTCTAGTTGACAGTTTTCAGTATACACAAAAAAATATATTTCGAAATCTAGGAGTCAGAGCTTTAAGGGAAGCGATGGTGATAGAGTCCTATGAGAAAACCCCTATAGTCCACTAAATCTATGAAAAATACTATAGGTACACCTGGACAAAATTGCTACAGAAGGTTTTTTTGCTGTAACTAGCAGTAAAAGACCTCCCAAACAACATGTCAAAATTAAGGTCGAAAAGGGGAAGCCTGGCAAGACATGCTAATTTGCATTTATCCAACGTGGACGTATACGCCCATGCATGTTTAGGGAGAGTTTCGATTTCTGTTAGTATTTGAACATGTTTTGCATGGCTATGCCTGCAAGGTGTGTAGCACTTGCAATTGATATATTAAAGACAAAAAAAAAAAAAAAAAAAAAAAAAAAAAAAAAAAAAAAAAAAAAAAAAAAAAAAAAATTTTAGTCATTACTGTCCGTTCGGACACTTCCTACAACACGTAATTGAATGGAGATTCGTATCTTTGAACACTGCCGCTTGCTTCCTTTTCTGTTAATTCTTCAGTTGGAAAAGGTAACTTATGAGAATTCTAGAGACTTATTCTTCATTTTTGAACTATTCCTGCTAATTTCAAATATTTTCACTCTTCGGATAAATCACTGATAGTGTCTTTAAAAGTGGAAAGTAATGGTCATTATTCAAAATGGCCGCAGTTTTCCCGCCAAAATCCTTTTGCTTTCTTGATGATTTGTCAGACTACAATCGGGATGGGGAGATCTTATTTAGCAACTTATTACCAGAGAGTATTCAAACACATTTGGTCAACTAGTGCCGGGGGCACTCCCTATGTGAAGTGATGGGTATATGTGCCTCGGCCAGGTGAAAAATATGGTCTTTTCAGATAAATGTACCAAAAATACGGGGTCATTCGGTACACTAGCTGAATAAATATGGGGTCATCCAGTATGAAACTTTAAGAAGGGGGCCGCTGAGGTTAAAACCTGAAGTTAAAATAGGAAGTGCCTCTTTCCAGAGTTCAAATTGCACTGAAATTATAAAATTGCTGCCATGAAATTAAAAAATTGTTAAAAATGTGCACGTAGGCCGCAAAAATTTAAATTGGGTGTTCAAATTCTTTAAAAAAGTTTTATGAAAACTTGTGAAAAAAGTGGAAACAAGAAAATGGTAGTCCATCTAGAAGTATCCTCATTCCTCCCTGTGTCCACCCCCCCCCCTGTGACCGAGCCACCGATCGCGGCGCTACGCGCACGGTGGCTAGGTCAGTGGGAAAACGAGAGTCCTTCTAGATGGACTAGAAATGGGGTATTGAAGTATGTGAACATCTTAAAAAGGGGGTCATTGGGTAACAGCCTGGGTAATAGGTAGGACGGCAGCACGAAAAAGGGGTCAAGCATTCTGGACGTCACCAAGTTAGCATCTCACAGACCTTGATTACGCAGCTCTAACAGGGAATGTGATTATGTGCTAACCAATTTCACCTAACAACACCATTGAGAATGCTGAAGATTTGCATCTAAATCCAAAGATACGGACTGGAAACATTTACGTCAATGAGGAGAGAGCATCAACCTCATGCACTACCCAACGGTTGCCCCCAACATCAACTTTCAAAGTTTCCAAGTACCTCGGGTCCTAGTTTTTCCAACAGCAAGAAGTTAAGCGCCGTAGCCGCGCCCGGTCGCTATAGCATCGTCCCATAATCCCGATTTTTACACTGAAGTGGTCAACATTTTGGTATCATCAAGAAAGCTACGCTATTAGTTTTCCCAATTTGCCTGTGAAATTTGGTTTTTGAAAAATGTTACCCCATTTTGTTCGACCGATTAAGACACACATAGTGTGTCAACCAAGTTTTTTAATAAAACAACCCGAAAAACAAGAAAAAACAGCAAAAAAGCTTAGAAACATCCTGATACATGCGACACACACCGTGAGTATACTCAACAGAAACAAAATTACCTGGTTGACGCGTGTTTGACGAGTTAAAATCACTGCTATGGGGAGTATCTTTAACGATCGCTTAACTATTCGTAATACAAAAGCATAGCATGTATGTCAATGATAGCATGTATAGACACATTTCATCAGCCGAGAATGATTTAAAGCAATATTGGGCAAATTTTTTGAAGAGCGCCCCCAATTTTCAAATTTTGAGATTTTTGGACAGTTACGTGGTAATGTCTAGGAAACTATACTGCGAACGAGAATGCTAACAAGAAATGTGCGTATTTATCACAAAATAAGCGATTTTGTAATAAGAATTGGGAGCCCAGATTGGACTTAACGGCAGACTGCAAATGCTACGTTTATGTCCGCATGATGAAATAGTGCACCTCGAGAAAATAACCTTTAACTGACTGCCCGAAAATTAAAACAAATAATGGATGAGAGTAGACACGCACATGGCGAAATTTCCCGACTATTTCACATTGGACGGCCGTTTCCAGCAGCGTTGAATTATTCTCGGGGATCCCCGATAATAATTATTCTAGATAAAATTCCTTCGTTTGTGACACTAGACATTTTCGAGCTCCCATTCACGGTATAGTTTATAGCCAATTACCCAATGAAACCGTGTAAAAATCTCCAATTTGAAAACTTGGGGGCGCCTTCAAAAAAATTGTGCTAATATTACTTTAAGAAAACGTGGAAACGATTAGAATGCTTTTCAAACGGTCATTCATAACGATTATTAGTGGCCAATGTGAACTTAAAAAATCGGTCTCACAGACCCACAGCCTGATTCGAAATGAAATGGCCAAATTTAGTAAGATTTCTATTATCCCTCATGATGTGCCTTTTACTGCTAACATTGAAAATAGTTGACTTTATACAAAGAAAAATATGTTTTACGAGATTCTTTTGTTCAACATCACTACTGAACCCTCACATACTAGCATATACAACATTTGGGTGTCAAGCTCCAAGCTTCCTCCGTGGCGCAGCGGTCTAAGCCATAGATGTTATTGATTTTACTTTTGGATTGTCTGTTGTTGTCAGTTCGAGCCCGGCTGTGGCCCACTACTTTCGGCATATTAATATTAATGTATGGTAGTATTGAGTTGGGAATGGAAGTATAATAAATATAAAATTGTACAAGGAGGTTGAAACATGCCCATTGGCCAAATCTTTCTTAATATGTAATTGTTAGTATTCAGTTATTATCAGGAAACATAAAAGTTGTCAGTTCCATTTTACATTAAAATGAATGTTCATAACAATAAAAATGTCTTTGAAGTATTTCGTAAAAACAGACTAAAAGTGCTACTTTGGACGGAAAATGAGACAATAATTATTAAAATGATCCGGTGATGTTCACCAATTTGAACCAAAAATATTCCTCATAACTATAGCAAGTAATATCACAGGGAAAACGTCTCTTCTCTGATGAAAACAGTAGATTCATAAATACAATATCTATCTTTTTAACTTTTCGCGGTGATTTCAAGGGAATATGATTCGCCCTAATATAGTAAGTCTCAGTTGGTGCTATTATTCTTCTTAGCAGAGAGGACAAATTTCATGATATAAAGTCGAAATTCAAGTACTGAAAGTACTGATTTTATTGAGATTTGCATTTAATAAAGCGTGAAACTAATGTTGCGTGAAGAGTCGACTGAATCGAGTGCCCTATTCCGTTGTAGCCGGACTATGAGTACGCCGGACTATAATTCTACACCCGTGTCATCTAGGTATATCTAGTCGTCTAAATCTCCTTCCACGGATGGGTTGGAAGTGTTACCATTGAATCGGTATCAGATGAAATTTCCACCTTAGGTAGTTTCTCAGATGAAGTCATCTGTAAGCAGGGTATGGTAGATTTTGTGCAAAATGGACAAGTCCGAATTAAAGTACACTTGAAAAAGTGTTTGGGAGAAAATTTGGATTCAGCGAAATCTTCCAATATTTTTGCCAAAATTTTGGTTTTCCTCAGATCGGTTAGTTGAGACAGTGAAAGTCTTCTATGAAATTTGGGATTATTACATTCATGCCTAACGTGCCTAACTCATTAAGGCAGATTAACATTTTGTCATTTTTCCTCATATAAGTCAACTTAACACTATTCAAGGGAATTGTTCTCAATATTTTCCTCAATGTGTTTCCTCAATGTTCTCTGCAGTTTTCTTAAACTCCTAGAGTTCTAGAATGTTTCCCTTTCCCTCATGCAGCATTGAATGAGCACCTTTACTAGCGGGTCACATCTTGAGGAAAAGGAAATTCTGGTAATTTTTGATATTGTCAATTAGTTTTTGGATTTGTATCATAGCTTTCTTTTCTCTTCCTCTATGTTTCTTTCGTTTTTCTTTGCTTACTTTTTTTCATTTTGTTCTTCCTCTTTTCCTCTTCTCTTCATTTTTCCTCAATTTTTCCTGTTGCGACATTTTTTTCCCCTTTGATCTTCCCAATGTTTGGCCATTTCTTAGGAGCGGTGCTCCCTGCGTCCAGCACGTTCGGGGACTTTTCAAGAATTAATACACTTAAAATCGATACCTCATTTGTGTTTTGACTTAATTTGCGTCAAAATTCACATTTGTTGGACCCGCAGAGGAATGATTAGAATCACCACTGGATCGACATAGGCCGAAAAGAGGCTTATGTTTTAGGTTATTATTTTTTTTTTTTTTTTTTTTTTTTTTGCTAGCGCTATTTTCAAGAGGAATTAGACAAGCATTGGTCACAGTTTGATTGAATGTCAAGATAGGATCAATTGCTATAATTCTATCGATATCAATCATTTCTATCGATATCAATGTACTTCGCCGCGGAAGAAACCATTTTTTGAAATTTGCATGAAAATGAATCACCAATTTCAGTCTCAAATTTCTTTTCTGAATATCAGTGATCAAGGGGACATCCACTATGCTACATGACTCAAGCAATAATGGGTTATTGAGAAGTAAATCCACCGGGTATGCAAAGCACTTTAGATTCCCCTTGTTTATTTGGAACTGCAGAGCACTGTACTGTCCCGGGGGGGGGGGGCAAGCATAGATTAAAAAGTGGTAGCATATATATGGCCTATGTCAATATGGGTGAAGAGGCGGGGCAGATACCACGGGGGGGGGGGGGAGCTTTCCCCCTGCCCCCTCGGCTACGACACTGTTATTGTCCATGGGTTGAAAAGTTTCAGATGTTGTTACCGCAAAGTTTAGATGGGGATGGCTCGTTCGCTATTAAACAAACTTTGAGTCAATAATTTTGGACTGTATATTCACCATGTATTGAAAAAAAGAAACTAATGTGAACAAACACTCATGGATATATATATATATATATATAGAATATATATATATCTATATAATATATATGTTGCTTGGTAAGCGTTGACTTATATTATGAATACACGACACGGGAATTGGACAGGGACAGACTTGTCAAACAGTCTTTCTGGGATGGTCAATTACTATGAATATTGAGGAAGGAGAGAGGAGAGGAATAAAGTGAAGGAAAAAAGTCAGAGTGAGATAGGAATGAGATGAAGAATAAATTGAGGAGAGTCGAAAAAAGACTTGGGGAAGTAGTAGTAATTATTAAGGAATTGTACTGGTTGATGAAATGTTTTTTCAGTTGAGCTTAAAAGTATTTTTGTAAAAGTTTTACGCCGTGCTACTGAATAAAGGCTTTGCAGAGGAAGATTTTGGGAGGGGAAGGGGAAGAGGAATTTGGCGGCTTGTTGGTAAAGTTTAATTGCTGAAGTTCGAGGGCTAAACGATTGTTGTGTTGTTGTTGTGATAGTCAAACATGAAGAGCGCGTTGAAGTTGATTAAGGGTTGATCTAATTTAACGTTTTCAGTGAGGTGAAATAATGGCAAAGTGGGTTCAGGGGGTGAGTTTGTGATAGAGCGAATGGCCTATTTCTGTTGTGTGTGTGATGCTTAGTTTGGTTGGTCGTGAATGATAGTTGGAGGCCCAGATGATGTTACAGTAGACCTAATGTATGGGGAACTAGTGTGTTGTCAAAAGGTGATTTTAAAGTTGGATAGTCTGGAAGTCGGTGTTAACTGCTGTAGCTTGTGCTAATTGCGAGAGACGCTTTGGTAGTGACAGGATGATGTGTCATTCCATGTTAGTTATCGTCCTTGCATGCCAAGAATTTGATTGGTGTACCTGGAGATGTCTGTTATCTATTGTATAGTTTGGTTGTGATTGGTGTTGTGGTTAGAGAAAAGATGGAGTTAGTTTTTGACACATTGAGAGAAAATTGGTAGCCGAAACCAGTCAGTGATTTGCGAGTTCGTGATTATGCAGTTAACAAAGCGCAGAATGTTAGAGGGTGAGAGGGAAAAAACTGTTTGTGTCATTGCAAATTAGAGTAGTTTTAGTTTGTTAGAGATGTTGGTGATGTCATTCATGTAAAAATGAAAAGTAGGGGTCCACGGATTGAGCCTTGCGGGAGGTAAATGTGATAGGTTTGAGGATGTGCTGTGGAGGGTACGTAGATTGATTGTAACTCCTGAACCACTCCAAGGCTAATCCGCGGACAACCCGTAATGATAAAGCTTTGAAGAAGAATTTTGTGGTCAATGGTGTCGAAAACCTTGGAGAGATCCAGAGGAATACCCCTGGTGTAGAGTTTACTTTTAGTGCAAGGTTGAGGTGGTTGTTAGTCAAGTCAGTGATATCCGTGATAAGGAGAGAGTACATATGCGACAGTACTCAAGCAAATAATGGGTTATTGATAGTAAATCCGCCCGGTATGCAAAGAGCACGTTTAGATTCCTTTGTGTATTTGGAACTGCAGAGCATTGTTACTGTCCCGGGGGGGGGGGGGGCGCAGCATAGATTAAAAATGTGGTAGCATAGATATGGCCTATGTAAATCAGGGGGAAGCTGGGGCAAGATCCCCACGGGGGGGGGGGGGGAGCTTTACCCCTGCCCCCTGGCTACGCCACTGTTATGTCCATTGTAGTTGCAAAAGATTCAGATGTTGTAACCGCCAAGTTTTAGATTGAGCTGGCCTCGTTCGCGATTTTTTTATTAAACAACTTTGAGTTCAATAATTTTGGACTGGATATTTCACCATTTATTGAAAAAAAGAAAAACTAATGTGAAACAAAAACTCCATGGTATTATAATATATAATGATTATATATATATATATATTATATATATAATATATATTTATATATATGTTGCTGGTTAGCTGTGGACTTATATTTGAAATACACGACCACGGGAATTGGACAAGGACAGACGTTTCAATCATGTCTTGATGAGGTATGGAATACTATTGCATATAGAGGAAGCAGAGGTAGGAGAGTTAAAGTTGAAGAAAAAAACGTCAGGAGTCAGCGATAGAAATGAGAGAAGAATAAAGTGAGGAGAAAGGAGAGAAAAAAAAAGTACTTGGGGAGTATATTAAGAATTGTAAGTTGATGTGAAATGTTTTTTCCAGTGAGCTTTAAAGTATTTTTGTAAACGTTTTACGCCGTGATACTGAATCTAAAGTGCTTTTAAGAGGAAGATTTTGGGAGGCGAAGATGAAGTTTGGCGGCTTGTCTGGTAAAAGTAATTGCTGAAGTTCGGGGGTAAACGATTGTTGTGATAGTCTCAAACTGAAGAGCGCTGTTTGAAGTGGTTGAGGTGCTCTAATTAAGTGTTTTCAGTGAGTGAAATAATGGCAAAGTGTGAGTTCTAGGGGATGAGTTTGTGATAGTGCGAATGGCCATTTCTGGTGATTTTGTTGTTGGGTCGTGAATGATAGTGCGCAAGAGGCCCAGATGATGTTACCGTAGCTAATGTATGGGAGAAATAGTGTGGGTAAAGTGATTTTAAGGTATAGTCTGGAAGGTGGTGTTTAACTCTGCAGGATTGTACAATTGAGTGAGACGCTTTGGTAGTGACAGGATTGATGTGTTCATTCCATGTTAGGTTATCGTCGATTGTGATGCAAGAAACTTTGATTGAGTGTACCTGGGAGATTGTCTGGTTATCATTGTTTAATTTTGGTTGTGATGTGTTTGTGTGTAGCAGAAAAGCATGTGTAGTTAGTTTTTGACACATTGAGAGAAAATTTGTTAGCCCGAAACCAGTCAGTTGATTTGTGCGAGTTCGTGTGATTCATGCAGTTAAAAAGCGCAGTAATGTATAGGGTTTGAGAGAAAATGTTTTGTGTCCAGCTAGCAAATAAGATTAGTTTTAGTGTGTTAGAGATGTGGTGATGTTCATAGTAAATGATGAAAGTAGTGGGTCCAAGGATTTGAGCTTGCGGGACGTCAACTGTGATAGGTTTGATGATGATCTGTGGCGTGTACGTAAGATGATGGTAACTCTGAACCACTCCAAGGCTACTCCGGGACACCGTAATGATAAGTTGTGAAGAAGGAAGTTGTGGCATTAATATGGTGCGAAAGCCTTGGAGAGACTCCAGGAATACATGTGTAGAGTTTATTTTTAGTGCAAGTTTGAGGTGGTTGTTATCAAGTCAGTGATATCCAGTGATCAAGGGAAGGACACTAGCTACATTGACTCAAGCAAATATGGTTATTGATACGTAAATCCACCGGGGTATGCAAAGAGCACTTAGATGCCCCTTTGTTATTTGAGAACTGCAGAGCAATTGTTTACTGTCCCGGGGGGGGGCAGCCATAGATTAAAATGTGTTAGCATAGTATATGGGCCTATGTAAATCAGGGGAAAGAGGGGGGCAAGATTTCCCCACGGGGGGGGGGGGGGAGCTCTTCCCCCTGCCCCCTGGCTCGCAAGTTATTGTCCATGAGTTTGAAAAAAAAAGGGGAATTTCAGGATGTTTTGAACCGCCAAGTTTAGGATTAGTGGCCTCGTTCGCGATTAAAAACTTGAGTTCAATAATTTTGATGTATATTCCCCATTTATTGCAAAAAAAGAAGGAACAATGTGAACAAAATCATGGTATTATATAATATATATCTATAATATATATATATATTAATATATATGTTGCTTCGGTAAGCTGGGACTTATATTATGGAATCCACGACCCGGGAAAATTGGACACGGACAGACTTTTCAAACATGTCTTTGCGCGGTATTGGAATATATTGATATTGAGGAAGCAGAGGTAGAGAGGTAAAGTTGAAGAAAAAGTCAGGAGTAGAGATAGAAATGAGAGAAATGAAATAAAGTGAGGAGAGAAAAAGGGACTTGGGGAGTAATTATTAAGAATTGCATGGTTTTGATGAAATGTTTTTCAGTGAGCTTGTAAAAGTATTTTTGTAAAAGTTTTACGCCGTGATTAATGAATAAAGTGCTTTTCAGAGGAAAGATTTTGGGAGGGGAAGAGGAAAGTTGTCGG
>JAMKCH010027738.1:0-18353 GCA_023653785.1 Ophioderma brevispina
AAACTTACTACAGCATGAAAAAAGTTTTGCGGATCTTATAGAGCGTGGAGAAACTTCATATTCCGAGCTGTTTCAGAAAAAAGATTTCTTCTCAGTAATTGCTTTTTGACAAGACGAAATTCATGAAATGAAACTTCATGAGGCATTTTTAGTAGAAGCATTTGAACCTTGTTTCTCGACTGATTTTTATGCTGTATCACGGAAAAATGCCGGTTGTTTGCGGTGTATTTGAGTCCAAAGGGGCCAAAATTAAAGAAATTCAAAATGGCTGCCAAAATACCACTAAATTGATGTCAAAGATATTAGATTCGTTACATTTTAACAGTTACCAGACAGTACACTTACTTTTCTACACAGACTTTGCAACTCTGAGTATATTAACACTATTATTATTCACTAAAATCTAGCCTCAAGGATAAAATTGGACAAATTTCAAGATGGACGCCAATATCATACAAAAACTTAACAACTCAATTTTAGGCGTACAATCCCACAATCATTCAGTGTTATAAACTACGTATCTCGAAGCTGAGTATATGGTGAGTCTATTATTATCAACTTCTCCGCTTAAGTTGTAGCCCAAGGGGTAAATGTTGATCAATTCAAACTGGCCGCTTAAAATGCCATAGCCGCTATTGTATAGGGTTATAACCAGCAGGATTGTAAAAAGTCACTCCATACCTGTTTTTAGTATAGGTGTTTGATAAACTTACAAGACTTATCTTGTGGTATGCCAGTATATTTTGGTTATGCCAGGTTAAAGGTGCAATGAGAGATTTTGAGACACCATGTAAGGTGTTCATATGTAGAGTTGTTTCATTTAGATTAGACACTCAAATAATTTCCTTACTTGTATTTTGTTTACAGTATTATCTAAAAGTGAAAAACAGAAGTGGTATAGTTATATTTCCGTAGAAAAATGGCTAATTTCGTATTGGCTCCTATACAAAAATAGAAATTTCACAATTGTGTACCAAAGAGAAACAAGTATCAGCTTAATCTTACATATGGTGATGTTATTTGAATCTCTCGTTGCACCTTTAACTTTCTGGCTTTGAGTGTAAAGGGATAAAAAAAAAAATACAACATGCGCTCAAAAATACAAACTTTATCACTGAATAGTTAAAGGTGAGTAGTAGGTTGAATACGGTCGGCTGCCACCAGAAAAGTATGTTGATCAAGTCCAAAGACTGACAAGGTTCTCTTACAAACATGTTTCCATTTCCAGTAACTTGGATAGATACAAGAGCACGTATATGTTTATAAGTCATGATTTTATGTATTCAAAGTAAAATTAAAGATAGGAATGCTGATCTGGTTGCATGAGTTCCTCTTTCTTTCAAAAGGGACTTACAATGCATTAAAAAGCCCCCAAGTATATCTCCCAATATCAGAATTACGTTATTCCATAACTAAGTGAAGGACAATATGTGGCAATTAAATGCTATTTATTTCGAAAAGACTTTTGAGAACTAATCTGAGCAACATACATTCCAAAAATGAGATGGCATACCTCAATTTCAGAAACTAGCAACAACAGATACATTATATTGTACTCTTGTGATGAGTAAAATTAATACGAGTCTTCTAAGTGCTGTACCACCATACTGTAAAACTATTCATTTTTTATCTTAACCCTCAAAGAGATAACGTCTGCATTTATAATGTTCATCATACTTCTTAACAATTCACAATAGCAACAATTATTACTTAATTTTACGTCGTACTTCAAAATTTCAAGTAAGTTTTAGTATTCCACAAATTTTATTGTATTGTAAGTTAACGCTTATTTGTTTTTCCTGCGGTGGAATAATTTCATCTCTAATTGAAACAGTAGAAAACAGGAATGGTTTCTTTTTAAATCATTCATTAATGGACCGAATATGATGCCAAAAATTATTAAACTTATTATACGCACTCTTTTTCTTCGAAGTTCCAACCATCTTTTCTAAACTTACCTCCATGGAAAGGGTTCATCAAGGAATATATGCAATCCTTAAACTGATTTCAAAATATATATTTTTAGAACACAATTACAAAAATGGTCATAATCTTCAGTACATTACAAAAGTTATTCCCTGTTCAGAAAGTGTCATTTCATTCGTAGAAATTACTCTTACAGGTAAGGAGATTATATAAAAGAAGGAATTGGAAGTAAGCTATCTTGTTTTGAACTCTTCTATCTCTCTGTTTGAAACAAAAAGAAATCCAAAATTTATCCTATTAAATTTATCTTCTCGGTAACTAATGCAGGAAGGCTTTTGTTGTTGATTCAACAATCTATAGATGTCTTTCGAATTGAGTCAAGAAAGAAGACAAACATAACCTTTTCAAAACTTAACATAACAATATGAGTTAGTACTTTTTTCAAACACTCCAGGTCGCGAGTTCCTTATTCTTTCTTTACGACGGTTTGGAATTGCATGCCTTACCTTAATCAACTTGTTTAAAAAAGTTATACAAACATTTTAATATACTCAACAAATTCAACCAGTAAATGGGGAATATGTTTCCACTGCGAAGTCATTCAAATTAATCATTCTAGCTGTATTCATCTAACGAAACAGAACTAGGGGATTTCGTCTTATATTATCATTAACCCATAAAATAGCATGTGGAGATATTATCTTACACTTTTCGAAAAACCATGATGTAATGGGACCACTGATAAAAAAAAATAGTATTTGACAATGATACACTATTTTCAGATTTACCAAGTCAGTTCAAGAAAGAAATGCAAGTCTCCCAAGGGGTCAAACCAACGCTCTGATTCTTTTCCATATGACACCATTGTTCTGATATTCCGATATCCCATTTTATATTAAGAGCACAAATTTAGTTATTTCCAAATTAGCATATTCCAACACCATATTCCACTACTCCATATTGGTTTCTCTTTTATAGTCTGATTTTTTATTCCTGTCAGAAACGCATATGTCGATGGTTAAGAATGCATTTGGAGGGGGATGTGTTGAGGATTAAAAAAAAAACTAACAGCTGAAATTTCAGCAACTTTGTTCAAAAGAATATGATGCTTTAACCATTTTACATGAACTTTTTGTTTCGAATATGTTTAACAAGCTTCATACCGATTCAATTGAATAGCTTGTCGTAGAGTATGAGACACGATATCGATGATTTGTTTGCGTTCCATCAAAGAGAAAGGATATAGATATAAAGTGTCATGAACATCAAGGCTGAGTGTGAAGGGGGATTAGGCACGTAAATATTGGGAGTTTGTTTGTGCGGACATAAACTCTAAACTCCTTTTATGATTGCACCAAACTGTCAAATATTATTTCTGGAACAAGATGAATAAATGTACACGTGTCAGATTTTCGAGTATTCCTACTGGGACGTAAAAGAACATGGTGAGTACTATGCTTACTCAATACCCATTTCTTCTGTTGAATGCTTCAGAGTTTGTTGAAGTTTGATGTTTGGAAAATATATTTAGTGCATTTGCGTTGTTATATTTTCTTCGTGAAAAAAGAGAGACATTTTTTAAATTAGGGCCTTAATCTTATCCGCTATCGTGACTTGGAATTTTATTATACTGATTGGGTAAAGTATACAACCTTCAAGAAGAATGGAATCTATTAAAAATAATTGTCGACACGCCCAAAAAACTTTAATGAAACTGACAGGAATAAAGAATCGCACTATAGACTTGGTCACAGAAGAAAATTATTGGGCAAGGACTTTTGATATATAGTTCCCAGATATAGGCAGTGTGAGATTTGAAGAGGGTTTATAACCGCTTTTTTACCAAAAATATGAGTGTCTTGCTTCCGACCATTGAATACTGATTGTGTTTTTGTTTTCCAATGAGATTCTCCGCTATTTTATCCTTACCGGAAAAAAAATTACTTAGACATTTAACAGGGCTTTTCGTGCATTTATGCTAGCAGGAAAAATATGGATTACATTCAACATGATTGGAGCATTTTAAAAGTTTTTGGACCTGTGAACCTTAATTGGCCTCAAATTTGAGAAGTACTAACTACCTAGCATTTATAGAGAGTTCAAACTAACTACCAAAGGTGTCAAAAACTTTTTCTGTAGTGGGGGTAAACGATGAAGTTGACCTGGGTCGGCTCTCGCTCAAGTGCGGATATCGTATCGCGGCATTTCCGAGTAAGTCACTAGCATTACATTAACTATTACTAATTTGCAGTGGTTGATGTTCTTGTCAGCATTTTAAGATCCCACAATGTTGACGTTAATCGAAAGGTAAGACCATATATATCTGACAATATTAGTTTACTTACTAAAATTTAGGCATGCAATCGCATTTTGGAAAAAGTGTGTTTGTAAGAAGAACGAGCTGACTGAAACTCTACATGGATCGTTCGGGACCATCATAACAATGGGAAAGAAAACTATTCATTTACTCGTCTGACGATCCCTTCACTTCCTGCGGAATATATTGGAAGATATGCTGTTAGGCCTTTCCAAAAGGTCTAGCAAGTCATTTCGAAGGTCCGGACATTCTAGTCTACAAGTTTATATATTTGCAGATAACATAGAGTAGGCCTATCGATAGGGCCTATGATACAAAAGTGACTATACACAAATTAACCAAAGCACTCATAGAGGGCCATGCCTCTTCTTATTCTAAACAAACTAGAAAATATAGCGAATGTATGGAAAAAATTTAGATGTGGAAATCGCCTCAAGTAGTCTTCCTTCACTGGATACAGTACTCCATTGTACTTTCCTTTTCTTTATAAAATAAATTTTGATTAAAAAAATTCACATTTGAGTAAGTATATATTTTAATTTTATTACTAGTATTTTGGGGGCCTTTTGAATTTTCTCCAATGTGGGGCTCGTGGGGACAGAATTTATGCTTGTAAGTTTGAAAATATGTTCGCTCAAGGTATGGGTATCTAGAAGTAAGTCGGATAACTTTAAAAAGTAGAAAGAAATGCAATTAATTACAAAAAAATAAATATGAAATATGTGGCATTTGGCGGCCATTTTGAATTTTTTACATTTTGACCCCGTTGCACTCAAATTCAGCAAAGCAACCGTCAATTTCGTAATCAGCACAAAAAAATAAGTCTAGAAAAGTGTTTGAAAAAACGCTTTACTAAAAAATGGCCTGTACTTCCTGAATTAAGCATCTTTTTGAGAATATCGTCTAGCTATACTTTTGGCAAATGATGAAAGCATTGAGCTACCAAGTAAAGCCTTGTAAAAGGATTGTTTTTCCTTTTCCGATTTAGTCATTTTTATGTGTAGAAGTCATAAAGATGTTCTTTTGTATTTTGTAATGATATTTCAACCATCAAAATAATGATAAAATTTATAAAAAAAATAGTATTTTTAATCAGTTTGGAGAAGTCACGTTGATCTTTTAAGTGGCAACTAATAATTCATGTTCTGTGATAACATAAGCATGGACACCAGAAACAAAGTTCAACATAATTCATTTTCAAGAAAAGTCAAACAAAATGGCAGCCCATATTGGATTTATGCAAATAAGGCTTAAACCACTCATCTCAATTTACTATCAATGTTCCTTATTGAGTTCGTAGACCCGCAAAACATGGGTAGAGACACCAAAATTACATCTCTACGACCCTCGGATCTTGAGTTATGGACAAAAGTCCTTGAAATGGCGGGCTTTGAATTTATGCAAATAGACATATGTCTGCTAACACGGATTTTCTCGGACTTTAAGTATGTCATTCTGGGGGGCTTCAAGTAAAATGCATTGTGAAGAAAAAACCTTTGATAGCAATTAGTTCTTGGTTACACCAAAAATTTCATATCTTTCCTGTTGGCCTTAAATTACCATCACATCATGCATAAACAGAACCGTGCACTAGCTGGACCCATTGGAATTCAACATAAAAATTAATCATATGCAATTACATCACTTCGCATATATAACTTCATGGGGGAATCCCCAGACTTTGCAATGTGTTGATATGAAGCATAAAGTTTGACTCAGTTTCAGTTTACATCTTGGGGAATTCCCCTTTCCTCTATTGTGACAATCTAACAGTGCACCTTGACAACACCAATAGGGGAATCCCTTGACTCTTTTTTTAAGATTTTCCAGGAGAAATCTTGTTCTCAAATCAAATTGAGGAAATATAGTAATCAAATTTGAGGGGTAATAACATTTACTAATACTTTAAAACTAGGCGATACCCGGGTTTTGTGGTTCCTTTGACCTGGATGACCTCACATGACCTTCCTGTGACCTTAAAATCTTGGAATCAACATCGACATCTAACAAGTTTCATGTTCATACCTGTTTACTCATTTGAACTTGAAGGACCCTGAAGACCTTTGACCAACAACCAATACAAACTGGTCTTCAGACAGTCAAGGGGCACCCACCACCAAGTCTCAGGAACGTACGACCCTCGGCCTCTGAGAAAATAGACCCGGTCAGACAGACCACCGGTATTTATGAATATATAGACTAGGCAGTCCCTGGGTTTTCGCAATCACCTGGCTTGAATTGACCTACCGGTTCGTGGTGCCTTTGTACCTTGACTGACACGATAACTGTCATGACCTTTAACATTTTTGGCATCGAAAATCGACCCCGCCCACAAGTTTCGTCTGGGTCACCAATGTTTACCCCACTTGACTTCCTTTGACATTGCCCTGATGAACCCCTAGTCGTAACCTTCAACATTCAACCCCACCCTCCAAGTTTCATGTCCATTTTACACCAATGTTTACCCAATATGACCTCCTTTGCCCTTGAATGGGACCCATAAAACTTTCGTGCCCCTCAAGAAGCCTAGTGAAAATAAGGCAAGTTTCTATCTCTTCAAGTCTCTCTCTTCACGTCCCTTCAAGACCCATGTTGCTTGAAAACTTCGGTGGGGTGGGTGGGTGCCCTGTGACTATCGGTCTGATTAATTGCAACGCAGGATGTTAGGGAAAATCATCCGAAAATTAGCCGGATCTTCATTGTTGCCAGCTTTGTAAATTAAAGTCACTAAGATAGTGGAACCAATCAAATTGGAAGGTCACAGTTAGCAGGAGCTTCTTGTGAACAGAGTAGCCAAAATATGTGGCACTGATTGTCAAACACAGAAGATTTAAAAAACTAGAATATAGATAGATATATAGACTATAGACTGCAACCTTTATGTGCACTTGATCATGATTTATGTCAAACACTTTCAGAACAAAGGGTGGTGTTTGTTTCTTGGTGTGGTCTTGTGGTAGCAAGTTATTTAGACCCAAGGGTCAGAGTTCAAATCTCGGTGGGGCCATTTGCTGGATTTATTCGGGTATCAATTCTAAGATTTGATTTGTTTAGGTAATATGATTAAAGCAGACTTACACCTCCTTGTGGTAAATGAGCAAATGAAATCATGAAAGAGCTCTTCCATACGTGTTTGATGTTGCAACGTGGCACTGAGAAGTTGCCACCTTTGCATGGTTCTATTTGTCGTTTGATGTCTCTGGCATTAGCCTACATTGCTATTAAAGGTGCAACAAGAGATTTTGAGGAACCAAAATATTTGTCATAATAGTAATTTCATATAGGTTAGACAATCAAAAGATTTCATTAACTAGTATTGGCTACAGAAAGTCTAAAAGTGGAAAGAAAAAAAAAGGTTGATTTTGATTTGAATTATATTTCAATATAAAACATAGGGACTGAATTTTGTATTTTGCTCTATAGACCCATATTCACTATGACATCAGCCACATACCAGACATGTTGGTTGACAAGATGCATGCATTCCAGGGCCTACCGATATACATTAAGCTGTCAATCGACCCATGTTTACCGATTGCACAGGGATCATTGCAGACCTGAAACTGCCTCTAGTGAAAAAAAAAAAAAAAGAGTTGTAAATGCTCAAAGAAGCTGAACAAAACAGCGTGTGAAATTTGGGTAAGGTAAAAACAAGCTAAAAAAGGGCTGAATATAAAAGAAGAAAATGCGTAAATTGGGCAACAAAAAAAAAGAGGAATTCAGCTGAAAGAAAGAGGAAAAGTGTCATGTCCTTCATTGAATGTGAATTATTGTATGTACTGGAATGCATCTATATTGTCCACCAACACTGGCTGGCTTATTGAACGTCTATACGAAATTAGAAATTTCACAATTTTTGTACCAAAGACACATTCCTCAGCTTAATCATTCAGATGGGGAACTTGATGGGAAAGCTTTACAATCAGGGCAAAAACTCAGAATTTTCACATTTTTTTTTAGGGACACTGGTTTGTAATTTCTTCTGACCCTTAATTAAAGACCAATTATATTTGTATTCAAACTCATACTCTTGATGCATAATACACAATACCAAATAGACAAAACTAAGAAGCAGACTGGTGTTCCAAGGGGCGTCTAACTTAGACCTGGGTTTAAACCCAGGGTTAGTCCTACGTGGGGTACCTTTTTTTTTCCTTTCAAAAATTACTGTAAAAAGTTAAATGTGTATGGTGAGAAAATCCTCATGGATGGCCGTTATGAGGATTTCTCACTCAGGAAACCCACTTTTAGCCAGGTCTCGATTAGGGGGTTTACATTGAAATGCATGTAAATTTGGCTCTGTGTGCATGCGAATAGAATTTCCCTGTGCAGTAAAATGGTATTTTCGCCAATTTGAAGAGAAAAATCAAGGGGTTTTTGTGCCATGTAATTTTATTTTTTAAACCGACCCCTGACTTTTAGAGTATGCTGTTTGTGAAAGGGAAAAACAAAAGCGTTCCACCCCGTTGAAGGACTACCCCTGGTTTAACACCCGGGGTCTAAGTTAGACTCCTTCGAATACCCGCCATTATTTTTATTGCTAGAGTCACAGACAGTTCTAACTAAATACCCAATAAATGGTCTTTACACCATGAAGGCTATTCACAAATACCTCAAGTAATTACATATCCCAGATATTAAGTAGATTCTTAAAGGGTCCATGGCCCGTTCGCTACTAGCCTCGTCCCAGAATCCAGACTTTACGGAAGTGGTCCAAATTTGGTATCGGAAGAAAGATACTATTTTGCTCATACCTGTAATCTTAGAGCCAAAGGAGTTTGGTTTGGAAGTTATGAGCGAAAATGGTGACCATTTTGGGTTCGACAATATTTAATTTTACACAGTATCTGGGGCTTACCAAAATCACGTTTTACTCGAAATCAAACGGTCTTGAAATATCGGCTGCAAACTTTGCAGATGGAGAGTTTTGGGGTGGATGCTAATTACAAGATGAAAATTTCATTACATCCTTAATTCGGGCCATCCTCCTTTAAATATCCTGTGCATAATTTTGGTATATTAAACCGACAAACTAATAACCTCTATGGAAAACTGAACACTCATATGAGTAAATGAGGAGGAGGGGCACAAACCTTGTTTTCCCCTTTGAAGACTTATGTGTGCCGGGAGCATGACCAGTTCTTGTTAAAAGGTGGGTTGTCACATAGTTTCCCTGTGGTCCCTTTTTAACATAGATGCTTGTAGGTTCTGTGGGTTAATAGATAAATAACATACAGGCATAGAGCATGCAGAACCTGCTCAATGAAGCACTCAGGTCCAGGAATGTGAATGGGGGTTTGGAAAGTCTGGAATGCTTGGTTTTGTTAAAAAACAGATTGGTGTGTATGCAAATTGGCCTGTTTTTGCCTTGACTGCATTGAGAGAGTAATACTCTGGGCAGTTCCTTTTTTTGGAGATTTTCGTTGAGGCACTCCTGCCCCCATTTTTGCAAAACAGCCAATGTAGTGTTTGGTATTGGAGCTTTTGATGTAGTTCCACATAGGCTATAAATCCCGAGGTATTCTACGGTTTGCTATACTACAATAGGAAAGCATACCAGGTCTTCTGTAGCATCATCAGAGCAAACATGAATTCTCTTGCCATGTGTTTTGGGTGGGAGTGGGAAGTGTCAAACACCAACATCTTTTCCACACCATTGAACTTCATCTGCAAGCTCAAGAGTCAAGTCTCGTGTAAGTAATTACTAAAGTTTTGGGGTTGGGCTAAATTATATTAATGAAAATACCATAAAATTTGGCTTCAAAAATTATATCTAAAGATTTCATCTGAAGATTGAACTCGTCCACTTGTAATTTTGAATGTGTTTTGGCTGAAATTTCTATGCTTGGGCGCATGATAAATTCTGCAACTTCTATGCCGGACATTTTGTCCTGTGATCAGTTTATTTTTAATAACGTAAAGCTGTGAAGTTCTGTTAAATGATAACAAGAAATGATTTAGGTCAGTGACTGGATACGGTGGAAAGTTGAACCAATTTAAAGTTATTAATTTGATAATAATTCAGAGTGAACTCTTAGATAGTAAAGGCTATAATTATATTTCAGCCGTATAATCTGGTATTTGGGAGGCAACAAATACTACCAACTTTATGGGTCATCGTTCATCTTGCGGGGCGTGGTTGATACGGCATTTTGGATGAGGAATTCCGTCGTCTACTAGTGATTTCGCCAAGATTCTACCATGCTATGAACTGATTGGACTCTTGATACCAACCGGCCGCAGCCTCTTATGATATCCTTTCCAAGTGCACTTGGGTTTAGTTAAAGTTAAATTATGCTAGGGTGAATGACTAGTTAAATGTTAACTTTTTCTTTTATGTTCTTGGTTTCTGCATTCATGCACACTTGGACATCGGTTCTCTTTTTTAGGCCATTGTTACTTTGCCATCAACCGTATGTCCTTGAGCACTGAATGCATTGACCATTAACATAAACAAACTGCCAATTATGTAAATACTTTTTTTTATTTTTCCTAAATTGAGTCAGCCAGAAAGGCAAATAGCAATTTCAAATAACATGATTGACTCCAAAATTACCCAGTTGAGTTGTATCGTTTTGAAATGGTATATCTGTCTCTGGATCTCATGGAAACTTGGCAATAATTTATTGTCGGAGTGGAAAAATCAGTCGACTCCTGACATGGGTGACCCGATTTCAGTCCAATTTTTCATAAATTTTCTCCCTCTTTGAAGCATTATCACCAAAAACATAATGACAAATTTGGAGTTAAAGGTGCTTGTTCCTATTTTTGTCTATCATGTTCTCTACTTGATATGGGAGCATGGCACTTGTACCACAATTGCCACAGTACCGTGGGAAATAAACTTGTGGTTTTGATTGCAAAGACGCGATAATGCATAGTGCAACACCCTATTCACTACTGTGCTAATATTGATGGTTAACCATAAACAAGGGAGTTTTTTTATCTGTATCTTGATAGCCTTTTATCAAGGCTCAAAGTTCAGTCGTAATCAAGCCTTTTCGCAAATATTTCCTTTTCTTTGTTACTCATTGTTTTTCGGGATATTTCTTCTGAAACTATAGCGATCATTGATTGGTCAATGATGATGTCATCGTTCGCTTAAAATAGTTCCTAGAATACGAGTTTATTGAAACTGATCAATAACCATTCAATTATTGGGTTTTGGTAACGTCGATTCAAACAAAGCGAACACCGGGGCGAATACAGCCAGGATCCCTGTGCAGGCTTACAGCAAGCTGGGAATGTAAAATGGTGAACACTTTTGCTGCTGTGAAAACGGCACGGTGAAAATCATGGTGGAATTACATGCATAGTTTTGTCAGTGTCACTGTACTGTAGGATCCCGGTGTACATGTGTGTAGGATTATTCGAGCTCGCTACACGTACGGTACTGTGCTGAATATGACTATCATGAGGGTATTTGAAGCTACGGCTACGTGTACTGATGTGTTCGCTTACTATAATTTGAATTTTACAGTCATTGTAGTGAAGCGGATGTGGTATTTTACACGTAGTTTCATTGCATCGTTCAGCCATGGTTCAACCGAAAGTTTAGCCTTAAATTGTGCAGTATAGGTGCCTGTCAAGACATGGTAAGTTCATGTTCAGACTAGGATGTGCGTGTCCCCTAATTCTCGGCGTGAATTGTGAATTTTGACTTTATTTCTGGTTGAATTTTGTAGTTCGCCACCGCACATTTGCGTGGCACGTTGATACGCGGGTCAGGATTCGTCATTTCAATTTAATGTTCAAAATCACTTGTCATGTCTGTGAGTGGCAATTTTGACTGGTCACTGTAGTCACAATATTTGATAAAATGACTGACGTATGCCCTAGTCTAGTCTCATATTCAGTGTTTTGTGCAGGGGATGTGGGAATAACTTTTTACGAGCCTTTACTGGGGACTTTTATTTCTGCAGAGCTGGCTAAACTAGTCCATCTGGCATGCATCGCCCTACCGTACGGACTCCACTCGCACTCGCATCTGTCAGAACTTCGTCGATTTTTGCTTTGAATCGTATGCTATTTAGGCCGTGCAAAAATCGATATGGTAATTTTGACGGCTGACGTCATCGTATGGCAAGTATCTTAAAACGTTGTCATCGATGAATTGGGCGGTGCTTACGATGACTACTACTTTGATTGACACATATGCTTGCACTGGGAAATACAATTTGCGCAAAGACGCCTCGCTCCGCTCGGGTCCGCCGGCCGACTCCGTCGGCTTCGACATGCGCCTTCGGCGCGCTCCGTTGTTGTTTGGAATAAAAATGCGAGGCGTCTTTGACAAAGACTAGTATCTTGAGAAAGAAATGGAATTGAAGCTGAAATTTCAGGACGACAATGAGAAAAAATAGGCCTTTAATTTGATTTATCAAAATTGATACTAATTCGGGTAAATCAGGGGAGGCGCATCCCAAAGACGATCGGAACAAGCACCTTTAATCGGTCCAGCCGTTTGACAAAGGCAAAAATGGCAAAAGGTCAAAAATTTTACAAATTGGCCCGCAGGACTGTTTGTGTTAATATGTGGTTTGACTAACTTTTGGGAAACTTTCCCCCAAGGCCAAAACTTCAGGTAATGAAAAAATATTTAATTGGTCTAATTCCAAAATCTCAATTTTCCTGTAATACAGTGGGAGGACGAGGTCACCTTTTAGTCTTTAAAAAGCCACTGTCAGCCGATTTTTTCACGATTAAACAACAAGCCCTTCTTTTTCATTGAATCCATTTTTTTCGCACTGCTGTTATTGGAAATTAATTGTAGCATCCGACTTTTTTAAGTCTAAAACCAGTCGCAAATGCATCATTAAACCGGCTTTAAATTCTAAAGTGTCTGTTTTTTCACAAGAAAAAGTATATAATCTATTGGTATGACATTAAACACAGCGATATAGAGACAAAATCGGCATTTAAATTTGAAAAAAATGACTGGCATGAGGAATTTGCAGTAAATTAATAAGGTTGTTATAATTACCTCATTCTCCATTTGGGGGTGAACGGTTTTAGCCCCGACAACTCGCCCTGGGACAGGTATGTACTGGTCCATGATCCAGTAGCAGGCCCTCAAAGAAACCTGACGACATGAAATTTTCAAAATATAACATTTTTTGCCGTAGTCTTGCTCTTTCTAACACCTTGCTTGTAAAAAGGGGTTAAAAGTGGCCGAGATAGAATGCCCGAAAGACTCAAAACCCCACCACCAAAGTCTTACTTTCTTTGAGTTTTTTTTCAACACATTGCCGTGTACTGCTACACTAATTTGCGTATATAATAGTGTAAGTAGTCTTACTTGGCACATTCATCGGAGCCTCTTTGTGTAAAATCAATACACATGGATTCTGCTTGTACCACACAGTACCATTGAAAAATCCATAAAGTGGCAACTTTTGGTACGAATCCGTCCCAACCCCTGCAGCTGGGTTTAGGCAAGACATTCTAATGCAATCTGAATCTGCCCATTGGAGAGGCGTGCCCTATCGGTTAGTGGCTGCCTGGGGCGCAAGTTTACCATCAAATTCCCCAGGTTCGAATCCCGGTGGGGTCGTGGCACTTACTGGGATTTATTCGGGTACTATCAATTCTGGAATTGATCTTTATACCAGCCTATTGATTAGTACAGAATACCGCTCTCCCCATGTTCATTTGGAATTGGGCACATGGGATCATGAACGCATCCCGTCCTTCGGAGGGGATGTTAGAAGTAAGCCCGCGGTCCCGTGTACAGAGAGTCACAACTTGTACATGGATTCGCAATCAGTGTCGAATAAGAGTAGGTGCAAACCCCTGACTATTCCCAATCCGCCCCAGCCTCAAAGCGTGCCTTGTTGGAGCTTCCGTATCATGGATACACATGCGGCCGGGATCGCAACACTCATTGAATAAATCCTACACACCACCACAAGCCATTAACCAATGACTTGTGGATACGCTAAGAAAGAAGGCAATCTGACGCCTATATTACACCTATGGCAGTATTGTCTTCTCAAATGTTTTTATTTTATATCCCTCCCCCCCCCCTGCCTTCTCTGCATCCCTGATACACCCATGCACTCCATGTTTTTTGTGTTCCTGCCAAGAGATGTTCTGCACCCTCATAAAAGGCCTAGTATAGGCCTCATCAAGGCAATCTTGAAGATTCACCTATTTATCACTTGCAGTAAACTTCTAAGTAGCAGAACCTGCTTACCAAGTACAGGTAATAAAAAAAGAAAAAAAAAGAACTGCTAACATAACTGCTTGATTTGCAAAATTCTTGTCTTCTAATCTCCTTGTTGAAAGGGGAATTAGCAAATAGCTGAACAATAATACCCATTTTTCAAACAAGCTCAAATCGTGCCAAACTAGCTACTACAGCACTCCAAATTCGAATTCGAAAGTCAAAATTAGAACATTAAAAAAAAACACTTGAAAACAAGCACTGTGAAAGGCGACTCAGATTGCTGATGAGGGCACCCTCAATTTTCAAACAAATCATGTTTTTATTGCCATTACATATGCTTGTCCATATGCTATCACTGTGTGGAAATAGCTACGCTCAATCGAAGCCTCCAAATGTTTTTCATTTACATAGACCTCGATCAGTTATTCAAAAATTATAACTAAGTCAAGACAAGCATTAACTTGTATTAATGAAGATAATTTTATAGAATTAACTTGTGGGCTGCAAAATTGGAAGAACAAATTTGTCTGTTTCAAAATGCAACAAAACTAGCAATTGATGAAAATTTGGCTGAACATCCAAGATGGGCGGCCAGTGATGCATTGTTTTTTTAGTACTTACAAAAATCGTCCATCACAAAAGATTAGGAGGACTTGAGAAGACAAGCCATTGAGCCTGTTTTAATATCAAAGATAATTATGGATGTAATTTAAGACTCAAAATATTGACGAAAAAATTCATCTTTGGTTTCGAATCCACAAAATCTAGGAAAATTGGTCAAACATCCAAAATGGCGGATATGCAACAAATGATCACGCCAACCCCATGTGTTTCAATGTAGAAAAGACATCGTTTGTTTAAAATCTGCCTCTGGATTTTTTCTGTTTAATACACTACTGTATATCATTTATATGGCCAGCCCATATTAAAACAAAGGATTTATGTTTACTGTGGCATAATGTTTTGACTTTCATCAAACAAAAAATCCATTCATCTCAAAAATTTTGGAATTGAGCATTTTAAAGGTGACTTATCTTTAGTTCCAGCTTGACTATTTTATAAATGCAACACAAAATTCCATCCCCCCCTTAAAAATCTATGAGTCCAGCCTTTAAAAAAGCAGCATAGATATTGAAATCCACTTTTTCTTACAGAAAAGATTGAAACATGGTGTAAAAATTACGCAAAAATTGCCAAAAAGGGCTGGCAATAAAATAGAGTGCACTCAAGTTGTTGATCAAGTGCTTGGTGTTCTTTTGCTTTGTTGGGCTGATTTCAGCTTGCTTTTTGAATGATATTATAATCTGAATTTTTCCTTTTCAACTCAGGATAATTTTTTTATTTTTTTCCAAAATCAGACATTTTTTGTATTATAGTACAATTACGAAGATTCGTTCTTTTAGGATCACAAATATTTTGACAAAATATTATCAAAAATGTACTTTTTTGGGACAATCATGTAATTATGATCAAAGACAAATCCTCAATTTTTACCACTCTGACCTTGTTCTACATGTGCTCACAAAAAAACTCAAAGCAATGATTGTTAAATTTGCCTCATTTCAATAGCAATGGGTCACACATAATATATTTCTTTCTCAGTCTCACTCTAATTTTACCATATGAAATATACTGGTTTCGTGGTTTGGATGATTTCCTTTCCTTTCTCCCATCGCTTGAGTTTGCAGATTAAAAGGAGCATGCCTTGAGTTGGGCCACCCCAGTCACAATCTTCGTGGTCTCCTCTTCTTTGATGAAGTTTGAATCTGTAATAAACAGCACTACATCCTTACATTTGAGATAGGCAAACAGTGGCGGCGCCATGGGGGGCTTTTGCCCCCCCCCAATTTTTTATTTTTTTACGTTTTTCTTTTTTTATTGAAAAAAATTTCACATTCCCCCCCCCCGGAAAAGCCAGAAAGAGGTCTGTGCCCGCCAACTGCGATTGTCAATAAACACAATGGCAAGAGGCAGCTCTGGTAGCTAGAAGCGTATACTGGTCCTTTGTTGGAGAAGAATGTCTTAAATAAATTTCAGATTATTTAAATTCCTTTTCCTTGACCCTTAAATCCTGGTTCATATCACTTCGTCTAATTCTGTTTCGTCTAATAAGCCTTGGTCCTAATACCGTTTCTCTAAACTCAAACTAGTAACACTTAGTCTATTGTCACTCATCTACATGTATTAAATAACCAGTTTTTGGTCTATTGGCCATTTTGTCTTATCATTTTCATCTATAATCAACAGGTCAACTTGTTCCATTTTGGTCCAAGGATCAGTTCTGAAAACATTTAGTCTCAACCCACAAGCACTTATTAACTCTAACACTACCCCTAATCCCCAAACCCTAACCTAATTTGCATAAGTCGAAATTGGTTTTAGGAATCTGGTGATTTAGACAAATGGGATGATGAAATGGCATGTCGACGAAATAGTTTTGACAACTGATCTTCTGATAGACATCATCCATCAGCCATGATGGACAGTTAAATTTAATAGTATTAAGTCAAAGGGGTTCTTAGACAATATGGAATTAAGAGTATGTGGTTTATTAAAACTATGGTAGTAGTTTTACAAAATTAAAATTAACTATCTGGATATTAGATGAAATGAATATTAGAAGTGTCATTCCCCCTTACTCCCTTTAAGGACAGTGTCAACCCTGAGAATCTAATTTTGGTTTGTAACTTTGCAAATATTTGATTAATTGTATGTAAAAGTATACTGTCTAGAAAGAAAATTGGATGATACCCGATGTGGCATCAGATAATGTAAAACCTTCCGTATTTTGAGAAAAATACTAAAAAACATGATTTTGCTTTGCCCGCAAATTTTTTCAGACAGCAATAACAAAACAATGTGAATTTTCATGATTTCTTATGTTTTTTAGAAACAAGACAATTTTTTTCTAGGACTTTTTTTTTCAATTTTCTTAAAATAGAGCTTACTTTTCGAAATATAAGGGAAAATGTCCAAAGTGTGATTTTACCTTTCTTTTTTCCAATTTTGAGTAATATATATGAGAATATCTTTAGTTAGAAATCGAAAAAATGACTAAATTGAGAAAACTGTCCCTAGATAAGCCCGAATGCTACTTATGAAAGTTACACCTTACTTTTTACTTCGGTAATTTTGAGTTATCTTGTCTGAAATTTTGCCAATTTTGCGAAAATTGAAAATTGAGAAATCTGTGTTTTAAGTAAAAAAGGGACTTTTTCACCATTTTAAGCTGTCCTCTTTCCTCAAATAACTTATCTTTGACTTCAAAATTGACTATGTTGTACAAGTGATGGAAATACATCTTTATGCCCTATTGAATCAAACATCCTTTGTCTCTAACCTCCAAAATCAGAAGAAATGACATTTCATCTGGTCTAAATTGCACTTTTGTTTACATTTTCAAATATTATTTGTTTCGTTTTTCCCAGATGCGTTCGCGCAAAAGTACATTAAACACGTGCACGCTTCATTATTCGTAAAATTTCACTGGCGCGACGCGATGCTCTGCGCCTTGCACTGACGGCAATAAAATGTGCTTAAATTCCCCGTTAAGACCATGCGGTTTTTTTGACCTTTAAATGGTCAAAAGTTGTTTAATCAGCAAAAAATACAGCTCATGATTGTCTTCAGTGGATAACCTTGTTGGTACGATAGAACACAGGTTGATGTTTAAAATGGTGCCAAAATCCGAAATTCGTGTGAAAACAAAAGCACTAGGTTCACACTAACCCTTAACAAAACCCCCACATGAGCAAATCCTCTCATTCTGACATAAGCAAATCGGCATTACAGAATGGATTGCATTGTGTGTAATATCACGCCGATCTCGGGTGTCCTAAAATCTTGAAACCCGATGAGGTGCTGTAGTTTTCCAATGCAATGAACTCTTCCATTACCACAAAAATGCCCTTGCTATTGATTGCCTGTGCCTGTTTGGTGTTCTAT